>RJWJ010008403.1:0-53666 GCA_004363605.1 Indri indri
GGTAGTAACATTTAACACGTATTACCACATAGCTCTTTGGAAGGTTGCACTAATTTTCACAACGGCAGGCACTGCCTTCTCAGAGAACTAACTTCCCTGCATCTCCTTCAGTCTTTCAAAATTAATTTCCTAATTTGAAGGTTGACATGACATCGGTTGTCATTTCATTATACATTTATTCGATTATTAGTGTAGTCAAATGCATATTGTGTGTTCATTCCCAGTTCATATTTCCTCTATTGCAAATTGGTGTTTATGTTGGGGTATAAATATTTTGTTTACAAAATTTAAAAATTGACATCTTTTTAAGTGCTTTCATTAAAAATGTTAACACTTTTGTCATATTCATCACTAATATTTTTATGATTCTGCTGTTTTAACATGTTTTTAATGATTTTGAAACAAAAATTTGAATTTTATGTAGTTACATTTCCAAGAGTTTCCTTGGTTATTTCCTTCATTGCTTTTCTTTTTGTTATTCACCGAGTCCCATTGTTTGTTATTATTGCTATTTTTGGTAACTTGTTTTATTAACATTCTAAAAATAAATTTTTATTTTTAGCAAAATAATGCCAAACGTAGTTTTTAAAATCACCTAATAAAATAGGCTTCAAAGAGACCCCTTCCCTTCATCATCCAGCCCGTGACTGAGAGGCAGCTACCTCCACCAGGCAGTGGGATGCCCACCTCCAGGGGGCGCCAGGTATGTGGACTCCGGAGGCACGATGGCCCCGCCTTCAACTCATTTAGTTTTTTTCTAGCATTTTCTTCCTTGCATCTCAGTTGCAAACATATAAACAATGGTAGCTAACCCTTACATGCTGCTCACCGTGGTCCAGTCACACCCTAAGCACATTACAAACATAATTTCTTTAATTCTCCCAACCATTCTGTGAAGGAGTTACTGTTATTATCCTCTATTTGCCGGGGAAGAAACAGACCCGGAGGAGGAAAGTAACTTGTCCAAGGTTGCACAGCTGGTGAGTGGCGAACCAGGATCAGTTAGGCCACCCTAAGTCAGATTCTGGTTCCTGTTTCAGGATCACTTGTACTCACTGTCTCCTGGCTTCCTATTAGGATAGTTGAGGATTTAGTTCTCTTTCTTTTTTTTAAAGTGATTTTTAATTTTTCCTTTCAGTCATTTTCAACATATTTTAACGGAGTACATTATAATTGAGTACCTACTGTGTAACAGGTACTTTTATTTCATTTTTTTTTTATTGAAACATAATAGTTGTACATGCTTTTGGGGTACATGATGTGGTATTTTGATACATGAATACAATGCGTAATGATGGAACTGGGGCAATTGGGATGTCCATCACTCAAACATTCACCCCTTCTTTATGTTGGGAATATTCCACTTCTTCTCCTCCAGCAATTTCGAACTATACAACAAATTATTACTAACTCTAGTCACCCTACTGGACTGTCAAACACTAGATCTTATTCCTTCTCTCCTTTTGTACTCATTAACCAGCCCCTCTTCCCTCCCTCTCCCTTCCCAGCCTCTGGGAACTACCATTCTACTCTCCACCTTCGTAAGAGCCACTTTTTTTAGCTCCCACACGTGGGTGAGAACATGTGGCATTTGTCGTTCTGTGCCTGGCTTATTTCACTTAATATAGTGACCTCCAGTTCCATCCATGTTGCTGCTTCTGACAAGATTTCATTCTTTTCTATGGATGAATAACATCCCAGTATGTATGTACCACAGTTTCTTTGTCCGTTCATCCATCGGTGGACACTTAGATTGATTCCGTACCTTGGCTATTGTGAATAGTGCTGTGATAAACATGGGAGTACAAATATATCTTTGATACAATGATTTCCTTTCTTTTGGATATATACCCAGTAGTGGGATTGCTGGATCACATGGTAGTTGTATTTTTAGTTTGCTGAGGAACTTCCATACTGTTTTCCATAATGGCTATACCAGTTTATATGTTTATATTCCCACCAAGTAAGCGTCCAGGTGTTCCCCTTTCTCTGCAGAGCATTCAGTTCTCTTGAATTTCCACCTCCATCCCAACCATACCCACTTGCGCTGTCCCGTCCCGCCCCCCGATTCCAGTTGCATCATGGTTCTTTGGTTAAACCAGTGCACAGTTGGCACTATCGTAACGGGATGTTAATGTGGGGATTGTGCTCTCTGGGGTCTGGCTGAGCCCCAAGATAATAGGTATTGAAAATAGGTGTTGGCTGCTACATTACAAAGCAGGACTTTAGGTGCCTACACTAAACTCTGGTTTTGAGATCCTTACTCGGCCTACACTTTGGGGGTGTGAAAGGGTTGAGGTGGGAGAGCCCACAGAGAGGATTTCTTTGGAGAGAGCTGTTGAGGAGCTGGGACATTTTCTGCCAGGTGGGCGGGGTGGGGATTACTGTCTCCTCATTGCAAATCAAGAGAGAGGGGATCTAAGAGGACCACTCAGGAAGCTGGGTGCAGCCCCAGGAGCTAAGGAATCACTGTGTTTGATCCTCGACTGAAGATACTGAAGATGAAAGGCTGTGGTTGAGCCCCTGCCTGGTGGCAGAGTGAGGAGAGGCGGCTGCACTGTTTCTGCCTACAGTGGGCAGAGGTTGTGTCCAGGGCACCTGCCCGGTGGTCGTTTTCAAACTGACCCTGCCAAGAGGGCTTCTTGCCAGGCAGAAGTGAGCCTGGAGGTGTCCCATGAGATGCAGGAAGGGTGAGGGGTGCCTGTCACCAGGGGAGCTTATTGGACGTTCTTGGAGGGGAGCTCCCCAGGAACCCTCAGGACAGGGGGCACAGTGGGCACTAAGCATCCAAGTCCAGAGAGCTCCCGTGGACAAGGTATGGGGTCTGAAACATTGCCCTCCACCCTGCCCCTGGCAGTCTTGAGCTAGGGAGAAGTTTGACTGTAAAGGAAGCTTGGAGTTGAGATTATTAATCTGAATGGGACATCTTGGTTACTAAACCGAGACTGTTCTTGGGACTGAAAGTGTCTGGAAGATGTTTTATGATCTAAGAATGATCCACAGAGTTAAGGGAACTTGCAGACTTCCACAGACTTCACGGGGGTGGGGAGTGGGGGTGGGGACCAAGTTTGCAGATGGGGTTTTAGAGGACAGTGGGCGTGAGGTGGGTGGGGGATAATGAAAAAGCTGTTTCTATAGCATACCCTGGAGTCCACTTTTTCAGCATAGTGGTTACATTTGGAACAGGATGTTGAATCAAGTCGTGCACCAGGGGAACTTTTCTGGTGCAACTTTTTATTTTCCTGGGGTTACACATGACCTCTTTTTTTTATTTGCTTAAGTTTTATATTTATGGGTCTATTACTGTTTTTTTCCTAACTATTCCATCTGTCTGTCAAATGCCTCTCATTCATACTTTCCTAAAGGCTCAGTTGCATCAGGCTGTCTTAGCTCCACCTCTCTTGCATCCCACAATGGCTAGGAGATCTACCTCTATGCACAGCTGACCCCCGGGACTTCTCTTTGAAGGTCTCCTGTGTCCTGGTTCACCATGCATCACAGACTCTAACTGATTTAAGCAGAAAAGGTATTTTATCAAAAAAATGCCAGGTGGCTCTCAGAATTTTCTACTAAGACTAGAGAACAGGCTTGGAAATTGCAAAGCCAAGAGCCTCACCCCAAACCTCACCACCAGACCCAGGTGTGCAGCTTGTATTGCTACTAGTGGGGGCTGTAGCTGACTTCTCTGTTGTTACCTGTGCCTGAATGAATTCGAACCAACCCCCAGAGTCATGTTCTGGGGTGGTTGCTTCTCATCGGCAGAGCCAAGGTCATGCACCCATACTTTGGCTGCAAGGGAGGCTGGGAAAGCAACTATTTTTTTCACTTAACAAATTTTTATTGTGCACCTGCTATGAGCTAGACCCACTCCTAGCTGCTAGGAAAACAAGCAAATAGGCACGAATGTTTGCACTCACCAATCTTGTATTCTAGAGAGGGAAGATACAGTGACCAAATAGGTAAGTTAAATATAAAGTTTACCAAAATGATGGCACATGCTCTGGAGGAAAAGCAGGGAAGGGGAACAGAGGCCTGCTGGGTTACAGAGCGGTCAACATAGGCCGACACTGGGCAGATCCTCGGGATGTGACATTTTCAGCGTGTGTTTGTGTGCATGTGTGTGTTGGGGTGGAGTGGGGCTTTTGCGTTATGAGGTGACTAAACTGAAAGGTGTTCAGATGCAGAGCACCCCCCAAAAGGCAAATGTCCTTTGCATTGTATTTTCCTTTTTCTTGATTTAACCCCATAATTTGCTGGAGTACACTCTCCAATGGCTTTGTAAGCAAAGGTAAGTGAGGGTGTATGTCTAAAGATGTCTCGTTTCTGATGAGTGGTTTGGCTGGGTAATTTTAATAAGCGTGAACCTTTAAATGTTTACTATGTGCCAGGCACTGTTCTAACTGTTTTATATGGATTAATTCATCCTCATAAAAATCCATGGAAGAGGTGGTAGAGAGCATTATTATGCCCATTTTATAGATGAGGAAACTGAGACCCAGTGAGGTTAAGTAACTTGTCCATGGTCACACAGGTAGTCATCAGGATTTGAACTCAGGCTGTCTGGCTTCAGAGGTGATCCTGTTAAGAATTTTGAAGATAGTGTCCCATGGTCTTCTAGCTTTTCCCACGTTGCAGTTGGGAAGTCCAATGCCATGCTGAGTCCTGATACTTTGTATAGATTCTGTATTCTCCCCACCTCACTCACGCAGTTTTCTAGAAGGTTTCCAGATATTCTGTCCATCTCTGGTGTTCTGAAATTTCCCAGTGATGTGCCTTGATGTGCATCTTTTCCTGTCGGTGGGTTGGGGTGCCCATGTGGGCCCTCTGCGTCTAGAGACTTGTGACCTCCACTTCTAGACACCAACTTGTAGTCATTCTTTGAAAAATTTTTCCATACTGTTTTTCTACTGTCTCTTTCTGGAAATCCCTTGAGTTGCATGTTTGGCTTTCTGTGTTGATCCTCTAAATTTCTTATCTTCTTTTCGGTACCTAGCTCTTTGTCTTTTTGATTTGTTTTCTGAGAATTTCTTTGACTCTTCCTCCCATTTTGGTTTTTACTTTAGTTATTTTTAGTTTGCAGAAGCACTTTCATGCATTCTATCTCCATTTATGGATGTAATATCTTATCATACCTCTCTGGGGACATTTTTAGGATTTTAAACCATCTTTCCCCCATTCCCTGTGTCCCTGTTTTGCATTTATTTGATTTCCACTTGTTGATTGTTTGGTCTCCTTTCAGGTTGCGGGCTTTCCCCACATGCTGGTGACAACTCCGGCCTCATGAGGATGTCAGATCTACTGACCCGCCCTCTCCCCTGTCTGTCGGCCCCAGGTCCTCACTTGTAGTCGTGCCTCCCCACACGCCCTTGACCCTGGTGCTCTCTCCCTCTGTTATGCTCACTGTCAGGCCCCTACCCTGGTTAAGCCTGAACCCCTGCAGCTGTCTGTCAGATGGTGCTCAGGGAAGCACGCAGCGCCCTGAGTGATCCCGGTCTAAATCAGGAGCTCGGAGTCTGGCAGGCGCTCTCCAAGCCTGGCCTTCCTCTCCGCTGCTGGGTGCTGGCAGGGCCCCTCATTTATCAATGGCCACACCGCCCTGATGTCTTCATCCGCCCTCCGTCCTTTCTTCAGAGACTGTGCTTCTGCGGTGGCCTCTGCTGCAGAGTGGGCTTTGGGCTTTGTGGGCTTCGCCCTCTCTGGGGCTCGTTCTCATCAGCACATGAACTGCTCCAGAGCCTGCCAGCTTAAAAGGCAAGGCCGAGCTGCCTTCCTGGGTCTCATAGCCTTCCTCCCACTGCCCCATTCTCTGCTTCTGTTGCAGACCTTCTCCCCTCAATCCCCATTCTCTGCCCTCCCGTCCACAGACTGCTTTTGTCAGGGTCTCCCATGGCTGTCACGGGGCCAGACCCAGCCATCCTGTCTGCCTCCATCTCCTTGTCCTGGCAGTGGCACTCGGCACAGGGACCACTCCAGGGCTGCCTCCCTGCACCGGCAGTTCCTGCTCACTGCCGTTGGCCAGTGTCCCTGCCTCAGCCCTGCACCTGTGCGCACTGCCTGGCCCGGGCAGTTGCAGGAATCTCCTCGTTGGTCTCCCAGATCTCCCATTGTCCCTCTGTGCCCCATGCTGTACCCAGCAGCCGGTGTGAGTACCATTTAAGATGTAAATCATTCCATAGACATCTCTGCTTAAAGCCCTCCATCTGCTTTCTCTTTTCCTGCTCTGGGCAGGAGCTTGCCAGGGCCTAGGGCAGTGCTGCAGCAGGGTGGGCCCCGCTGGCTGGTGCCCTCCCACTGCTGCTGTCCATCTCAGCAGCAGCCTCCCCAGGGTCAGGGCCACGCTTCCTTCATTGCCGTACCCAGCTCAGCACGGGACCTGGCATAGCGTCAGAAGAGGTGTGGTCACCTTTGCAGGAAAAAATGCATCGTGTTAATCTTGTATGAGCGTTAGTTTTGATGTTGCCTACATCATCAAAGAAAAGATGGGGGGCCAGGAGTCAGACTACTGGGGACCTGAATTTTCATGCTGTCTTAAGGACCAAGGGTGCTAGGTAAGATCATTTGGTTTCCTCTTCTGTAAAATGAGGATGATCATCTGAGGTCCTGTGAGTTCAGGTGAGATACTGAGTAGGAAAGGACTTAAAAAAAAAATAACTCTAATAAAGAGGGTATTTGTGTAAGGCATTCTGCAGTTCAGATGCAGTGACCATTGATGCGGCACCTAGAGCTATAATCAGGTGCTGTTCTTCTCATGTTTATATAACTCGTTTAATCTTTTCAACACCTTGTGAGGCTCCTGGTAATTTTGCAGCTGAAGAAGCAGAGGCTTGGAGAAGATGAGTGACTGGTAATTGTTGGAGCTGGTGCTGCCTCTGTTTTCTTAGGCTCAGCTCAGTCTCCTGTTAGGTTTGGGCCTTGTTTGTCTTTAGAACAACAGCAACAAAAAATCCAAATTGCTGTTTCCCGTTTCTTTCTTATCTTTCTTCACTTAGTAACTTTATGTGGAAGGGGGAGGTTGGGGGGGGTGGAGGGAAATGGGGAAAAGTTCCTAGGAATTTCCGTGTCCATCCACATACCCCAAAGCTGGGCACAGGCAGCTGGCATGGCAGGTAGAGGCTGCAGCCCTCGGGGGCCAGGGTGTCCCTTCGTGGGAGGATGTTTTGCACTCTCCACATTAGCTAACATTTTTCAGGACCAGTTAGCTGCAATCTTAGGAGCTATCCACTCCGCCTTAAAAAAAAAATCTTTTCTCATCTCTTTTATTTTCTTCTCTGTTGCCCAAGCTGGAGTGCAGTGCTTCAATCATAGTTCACTGCAGCCTTGAACTCCTGGACTCAAGTGATTCCCCACCTCAGCCTCCCAGGTAGCTGGGATTACAGGCACACGCCACCATGCCTGGCTAATTAAAAAAAATTTTTTTTTTACAGAGATGGGGTCTTGCTATGTTGCCCAGGCTGGCCTCAAACTCCTGCCTTATGTGATCCTCCCCCACCCCTTGGCCTCCCAAAGTGCTGGGGTTACAGGTATGAGCAACCGTGCCTGGCCTGTCTCTTTTTATATTTTGTCACCTCTTCTTTTTGTTGCCATCTCCATTTCCCTCTTTTTTGGTGTCTCTCTTTTTATGTCTGTTTCTGACTTTCTCTTTTTTTCCCTCTGTATCTTTTCATCCAGACTTCTCTCTGCCTCACTTTCTGAGGTTGTTCTTTCTTTTTCTGTTTCTGCCTTCCCGGGTCCATATTCACATGTAGTCTCCTACTACTTGCTATTTCTGGCAAGTGCCACTTTTTCAGTTTGTGCTGTAGAAGAATCCGTACTGTAGTCCGTGGCTCCTGGAGGCTCTTCCCTGCACCTGAACCACGTAGAAATCAGAACCCTGGTAGGACCAGACGAGTTCTTGAATGGTCGAGTCCTGGGCCTAGGTGGGAGGAAGACAGGCTCTGCGGGCGCCTGGGCTGTCAGGCCGTGCAGCCAGGTCTGAGAATGGCCACACCACCCATGACCGTATTCGCTGACCCCTCCTCTGTGCCGAATCCTGTGCTGGATGGACCCTGCCCTCAAGGGGCTCTTGGTAGGGACATGGACTCGGAACCTGCTTGTTGTGACCAGCTCTGTGGCAGGTGATTACCAGCCATACACACGAGGGACATGCAGGGCCGTGATGAACCCCACTGTGGTTCAGGCTTCTTAGTAGTGGGGTTGCTGCGCCAGGCTTTGAAGGCTGAAGAGGCCCTTTACTAGATGGAGAGCAGGGAAGGAGGCTTCCTAGGCCCTCCCTACTTGCGGTGTGGTCTGGGGACCAGCAGCGCCAGCATTACCTGGGAGCTGGTTAGAAGTGCAGACTCTCAGCCTCACCCAAGACCTGCAGCATCAGAACCTGCTTTTTACAAGATCCCCACATATGTGCATACATCGAGCTTGAGAAGGCCTCGTTAGGAGCGGGGTGGGGGAGAGCTAGTATGTTGGGCAACAGGGGGGGAATTTGGTGTCGCAGGAGCAGAGATGTGACTGAAAGTGGCCGGAATGAGGCCAGAAAGAAAGATTGGACTCAAATCATGCTGGGCTTTGAATGATCCACTGAGGACGAGAGTGGAGCTGGGATTGCCTGTTCCTTCCCAGGAGCCAGCATGTCAGTGAAGGCCTTTAGGGATCATCAGGTCCTGCCTACTCATGAGATGAATGGGAAAACTAAAGCCCAGAGACCCCAAGTGACTTGCTTAAGGCCACACAGCAAATCAGAGGAGGCACTGGACTAACAAGCCATGGCTCTCTGACTCCACAGCTAGTTCTCATTTGGGAAAGTGCTGGTTCATGGTTAGAGTGACTACTACTTATTAAGGTTATACTGCATGCCAGGTGCTGAACTAAGCAATTCCCATCAGGCTAATGAAATAGTTAATTTTGCTACTGTGATCTCCAGTTAACAGATAGGAAACTAAGGCTCAGAGGTGAAATCACTTGGTTAAGGGCTAGTACGGTACAAAGCTGGGCTCTGAACTTAAGTTTGGCTCCAGGGCCTGAACACCCTGCTGTGTGTGCTCTCCCCCCTCCCCCAGGATAAGCAGACTAAAGTAAGCTTTAATTGATTAATTAATTAAAACATAAAGTTTTATTTTTTTTCTTTTGTTTTTAATTGACACATAATAATTGCACATGCTTATGGGGTATAGTGGTGATGTGTTTTTTTTTTTTTTTTTTGAGACAGAGTCTTGCTCTGTTGCCTGGGCTAGAGTGCCATGGCGTCAACCTGGCTCACAGCAACCTCAAACTCCTGGGCTCAAGCGATCCTCCTGACTCAGCCTCCCAAGTAGCTGGGACTACAGGCATGTGCCACCATGCCTGGCTAATTTTTATATATATATATATATATATATATATATATTTTTTTTTTAGTTGTCCAGATCATTTCTTTCTATTTTTTAGTAGAGACAGGGTCTTGCTCTTGCTCAGGCTGGTCTTGAACTCCTGACCTTGAGCGATCCACCCACCTCGGCCTCTAGGCCGAGGTGCTAGGATTACAGATGTGAGCCACCGCACCTGGCAGTGGTGATGTTTTGATACATGTGTACATTGTGTAATGACCGAAGCGACAGGGGCTTTTAAGCAGGGGAAGGACGTGTAGTCCGGGGTTTTGGGAAGCTCACTCTCGTGCGGTGATCACTAAGCTCTTTGCATGGCCTTGGCTGAGCAAGTTCCTTCCTCTTAGTTCTCACCTGTTGGGTTCCCATGGCAGTTCCGGTAGAGGGTCTCAAGGTCCATTCTGAGTCTGACGCTGGGTATGTCACGCTGTGACTGCAGAGGTGCTGGTGGGTGGTGTGGCCTTGGAACCGCAATCGGGTGTGGGTGGTTTCAGTCCTGGGGTGTGTGTAGTCAAAGAAACTTAGCTTACGGAAGGCAGAAGGGGTGGCAGTTGTGTTAGGGGGAGGGGACTGAGCAGCCCCCTTTAGGCTCGGCCACCATCGCCGACTCCTTCCCACATGTGATTCTGATTAGGGGGCCTGTGTAAAAGTTACCTAAACACCACTCTAATTACTCTGTTTAGGAACATTCACATGCGTGGGAGGGTGCCTGGCACTGGCTTCCCACATGTGCTGGGGGTCTGTGGGAGGCACCACGTTTGCACGAGCATGACAGGCCCTGTGTCAGAGCTTTGTAGCCACCCGGGGCCAGGGGAGCCTGCAGGACGCACTCAGGGAGCCCCTCCCAGGGGTTCTCCAGCCCTGGCAGGCAGCGGGGTAGGACTGACCATTCTAGGCCCTTGCTTGTAGAGCACAGCATGTTGAGAACCTCTCCTCCCTGTGAAGTAGGTGTCATTGTCCCCGCAAGGAATGACGCAGAGCCTCAGAGGAATTTATCAGCAACAGATTGCGAGATGCCTTTGAGTCAGCAAGACTGGTCCTCTTGGTGCCGGACCTTGTCAACTCCCTTCACTTCTCTGAGCCTCAGTTCTTCATCTGTCGAAGACCACCTGCCTCCCAGACTTGTCGTGAAGACAGAATGAGATAAAACATGTGAGAGGATGTGGAATGTCTGACCAGGGCCGCCGTATCATCCAACTCCTGGGGCCCCACTGCACAGCCTCTGTGGCCACGTACATTTCTCATGTGTGAAAGGCACAAGGCCTTGGGCTGCTTATTTCATTTACAGACTAGCAGGGGAGCCAGCTTCCAGCCGAGTGACATTCTCTGAGTGCTTCCCAAAGGTGGAGAGGGATGGCGTTTGGGGAGCTTGGGGGAGCCTGGGCAGTGCCCTGGACTCTTGGGAGCTTCAGAAAGAAGCAGTCCCTCTTCCAAGCTGAATGGGTAGTCCCAGCGGGGGTTGCAGCTGGTGGGCTGTCAGTGTGGGCAGCATGCCGCCCTCAGGGACAAGACACTGTGATGCAGGCACAGGTCTCTTGTGACTTGTATTCCGCCCACCTGCTCTTCTGTCCAAGTGTCCCCCACCGTCCTTCTGTCCATCTGTGGGTACGCCCACGTACCTTCACATCTGTCTACACACCAGGCACCAACAATAAGGCTCTCACCCATCCAGCTGTCCACTCCCTCTTCACGCCCATCTGTGTGAACACCGTCCACGTCTTCCTCCATCCATCTAGGCACTGAGCTAACATTCACCAAGCCCGCCGTGCGTCCTGCTCTTGCTCTGCACTAGGTTACGAGGAGATCAATTGGAACTACCTCCGTGTTGGGGTTTATGGAGGGGGGTTGTGACTTTCTGTCTTTGACGTCAAGGAGGGCCCATCAACACCTTGACCTTCCCTCTAAGATGAATCAGATCGGAGAGTAAATCTGAACGAGTCTCTCCCTCCCATCTGTCTCCCTTCCAACTCCCTGTCCCTTCACCAGTTTATCCATTCATGCACCCAGCTGTCTAACCCTCCCACCAGGAAGCCATCTAACTGCCAGGAACTACCCTTCTACCACCAGCCCATTCACCTTCACACCATCAGCAAGTGCATTTTAAGACCCCAGTATGTGAGGCACTGTATCAGATTCTGGGTACCAGCCTGAGAGATGATCTGGGTCAGATAAGTGGCTGGGACTTGACTTTAAAGTCCCTTCCAACTCTGACATTCTGCGGTACACAGAAACATAGGACAGGGATACTACTGTTGTTTATTCAACAAATCCTTGTACTCCACAGATAGTTATTGAATGCCTACTGTGTACCTGACACTTCTAGACATAGGGTACTCTGGGGAACAAGAGATCCTCAACTTCATGGAGCTTACATTCTAGAGGGGGAGATAGACGGTAAACAAGTAAACAAATAAAGATTGTGGTAAGCGCCTGTGTGTGCCGGGTGCGGCTAGGCTCCCTCACCTCCAGTCTGGTTGCAGGTGAGACAGGGCAGAGATAATGCTCCCAGGCTCTGTGCGTGTGTGCTGTGTTCCAAGATGGGAGTGCACCTTAACAGCAAGGACTGCAGGTGGTCACGGGGGCATCCCAGGAGGACTTCCTTGGGGGAAAGGAAGTCAGAGTTCAGCCCACGATGGGCCAGGAAGAAAGCTGGGTCACAGCACTGGGGGACCTGCTGAAACATGCAAAGTGCCTTATATCCCCAGGCTGCCGTCCTGATGCCTGGGACCTGAGTACTGGCTTTACTACCTGCTTGTTGGGTGACGCCAGTTCCTTGTCCACTCTGAGCCCCAGTCCCAGAACTACAAAATGAAGGGGTTGGACTAGATGAGCTGTAAAATCTCCTGGACCGTGAGTCTGAGATCTATGAATTTGATTAAAAGGGGAGGCATATTTATATTATGTTTTATGGTGGCATTCTGAGTAATAGTCCTTGTAACAATCCTGGGAGGGAGGAGGTGCTACCCCCATTTGGCAGACGAGAAAACTGAGTCTTCCATTCTGTCAAGCTGCCTTCAGCCTTTGCTTTCCTTTCAAAGCTCTGGGGAGAGCCTCACTGAGGGTGGATGGATTTGCGTGTCTAGAATCACCAGCCGGGAATGTGGCACACACGAGCCCCATCTTTGTCCAGTACCTCGCTGAAGAGAGTAAATGCTCGTTTTCTTTTCTTTTGGGGGGAAAAATCAATCAATGGTTTTGATTTCTTTAATAGTAAGAGCACTGCAAGAAAACATGCTGTTATTAACTGCTTTCCTGTTTGATGAGCATCAGACGTGACACAGGTGAAAGCCTCATGGGCCCAAAAGGCAGAGCGGGGGCTCGACCCCCAGGCTGTTTGATTCCCAAACCTCAACCTCATCTTCTTTCCTGTCTCCATTTCAGGGCTTCAGGACACCTGGGCGGGGGGGTGACAGGGACGAAGGGGATTGGAAGGGAAGAGGGAGGGCTCTTTTCATACCATCCTTTCCTGCATCCTCCATCTGAGGACCCTCTTTTAAAAAAGAAGCTTCTGAGGCTTTAGGCGTCTTCCTGCAGTGGAGAAATCCAGTTTGTGGTGCAACGAGGAGCGCTTTGTGATTTAACAGGTGCTGCCAAGGCAGATTCTTTTGTTGAAGGGCTCCGCGAGCACTGTGCAAACGGACCAGCCCCAGCTTCCTTATTAATTATGAACATTTAGAAATGTTTCTGACTATACCCCAAGTTCCTGCTTGTGAAACTCTGCGGGTCAGAGGCCACACGTGTTTTGATTTTCTTATTTGAGGTATTATGTGTTCAAGGTAGATTTATGCTACAACCTTTGTTTATTGACTTGTACTTTTCCCTGTGAACCTAATGGAACATGACAGATGATATTTACAAGGCACGTGTTTCCGATTAAATCATGTGAGACATTAAAGCCTGATAAATGAAAGCCCCTTTGAAAGGCCAGTTCAGAGAGAAGGAGGCAGTCCCTGGTGGGGTCTTGAAGGCAGAGTCACCCCCTCAGCTGGTTGCAGGAAATGCTGAAGGTGGCAGGCGGTCCCTTTGCTTGGACAGGACTGTTTGTCACTACCGCCCAGCTAGGGACCTGTGCTGCATAGAGGTCTGAACAAATGGACATGAAGAATGCCTCTTACTCTCTACCATCTAGGGAAGAGGGAAGGGAAACGAACACTCCTTTTTTGAGCACTTACTGTGTGCCAGGCTCTGTCACGGAAATGCTTTCCTAAGAGACCAGCTGGATGGCCCAGCTCTGAGGCTGTTATAAGGGGAGTCATACTGGCATGGGGTGAGAACATTGACTGCAGTCCCAAGGATGCTTGCAGATCCCCATTCTGCCGTTCACTGCCTTTGACTCCGGGCAAGATACTTAACCTCACTAAACCTTGGTTCCATCACCTGTACAATGGGAACAATAATAATACCCATCCCTTAGTTACATTCCATGGTACAGTAGCCAATGTTATTATCGTTATAAGATAAACTGAGGCCCTTTGCAAGGTCACTGCCAGTAGGGGGTTGCAGCCAGAATCCAGCTCTCCTGATTGCGAAGCCCTTCCTTCTGCTCAGGTGGGGAGTGCAGGGGCAGCAGGTGGCCAGCCTGGGGCAGCCTGGCCGACTGCCGCACCAGGGCCTGGGGTGTTCCCTTGGCCTGCCCCAGACTTCCCAGGAGCATTAATGGGAAAGCTCAGTAGGCAGGATTAGCCTAATCGGGAGTCTTTCCACGGAGGTCAATTAAAGGATTTGGGTAAATGTAAAAAGTGGAAACAGCTTGGGATGGAAGACTCCGCCCCCGCCTCCCTCCTCCTGCCTCCTGTTGCCTCAGAAGGAGTCTGGTGTTGGGGGCTGCTGACCCCTGGGTCTGAGCACAGCCAGAAGACTCAACCTTTTTTTTTCTTTCCCTTTTCTGGATACCTGGCAGCAGGTGACCTGACAGTTAATGAGAACAAGATTGGATTTTTTTTTCATGTTTCAAATTTCTCTGTAGGACCTCTAACTAGCTTACTAGTTGCTTTATGGGAGCAGAGGCTGACAGAGAAGAGAGAAGGAAAGAGTCCTCCCCCCTCCACCTCCCAAAGTGGAAAAGCTTGCTTTTGGAAACATTGACTTTCTCTCTATGTAAGAGTCTTTATCAATCATCACCTGTCATTTCCCGGGAGACCTGCCATCTGATTTTTATTGAGATGCGGGGGAAAGGAGGAATCTGCGGGGTGGTGGGGAAGCTGGCTTTGGAGTCAGCCAGCCGGGATTCACCTTCTGGCTTTGCCTCTCGCCAGTGGGTACCTTGGGCAGGTCACCCTCTCCCCCGGACCTTAGCGTCTTGGTGCAGTAGCTGGTCGCGGGGTGAGTCAAATGCTATAGTATTTGTGAAGGTTCTGAACTGGGGCTGGCAAGGAGTTAGAATCTGCCACATCTTCCCAAGAGGCAGCTCAAGGCCTAGGAAAAGCCCTGAGACGCCAAAGGTCTCTTTCATTCATTGGCCCAAGGCCCCATTAGGTGTGTGCCGAGAGTGGGAGTGAGTTCAAGTTTCTCTTGATCATTTCGCCTTCCCTGGCCTCCCTTTGCTCATCTGCAAAATGGGGAGGAGGATCCCTTTCTGCCTCCCATGAGGTGGTGCATGTGAGAGCACTTGGAAGCCTACAGGCCGTATAAATAACAGTAATACTGACCACAGTCGTGTTCCACGTGAACAGTGACAAAGCATTCACCACCCTAACCTCTTCTCACCACGAGGCAGTGCTCAGCAGGGAAGTGACTTGCTCAAGGTTCGGGGGCTGCTAGGTCCCACAGGGCCAGGGGCTAAACCGAGGTCTCTGCCACTGTGGATCAGTCCAGCCCCATCCCTGCCCCGCGGCCTCCCCCCAGGAGAGACCCTGGGCTCCTGGAGATGGAATAGCTCATAAAGGAGCTGGCTCCTCCAGCTCCTGGGGGCCTCAGTGAGCCCCTCTCCTGTCTTTACCATGGTTCACCTGCCTGCCCAGGCTTTAAGGTGGCGTGGCTGTGTGCTGCAGGACGGGGAGTCCGCTGAATTAAAAGCCCCATGGGAGCAGGGACTGGCTCATTAACGAATGAGCGAGTGAATGGCCCTGCCCCTGATTCTGTGTGTCCTTGGGTTAAAGTTACTTCTCCACTCTGAGCCTTGATTTCTCCATCTTTAAGGCAGGGTTGATAATACCTGTTTTGTTCCTGCCCTGCATCTGTCATGAGGGTTAGAGGTAGTGCTGACTGTGAGCAGACAGGAACCAGTTAAACGTGCTGTTCTGCAGGTGCCGTTCTGGGCACGGCGGTCCTGGGGGAATGCCCCGTTTTCTGCAGTGTTGGCAATTCTTCCAAGTGCGGAGAGAAGAATTTTTAAAGGCCACGTATCGTCTTAAATGCACAAGTGGCACTGAGGGAGAAGGGTTGTTTCTTTAGTAGGTAACACTCATTCTCAGAACAAGCTGAACAAATCCCCCTTATTGAAGAATGTTGCTCTGGGCTAGGCTTGATTAAAATTGGAAAATCTAAGAGGCTTAAATGTGTGCGGTTTTGGTTATGGAGGGATCAGGAGTGCTTTGCCCTGCCCTGCATCTCGTTGGCCGTGGTCACAGAGTCGTGAGGCCACTGAGGGTCTGTGGCAGTGCTGGGCCCATCCAGCACCCCGCTTTACCCGTGGGAGACTGGAAAGCCCTCCCAGCCCAGGCAGGCAGAATTCCAAGTACCTTCCTCTGTCCTGTCTCTAGGTCCCCAAGCCCTGCCTCGATCTACTGCGGGAGGGAGCAGCTCTAGGTACCAGGGCCTACGCCAGGTGCCCTGCACGTCTCCTTTATACTTCCCTGCTTCTGTTAACTCATCTGTAAAATGGGGAGAAGAATAGTACCCCTTCAAAAAGTGGTGGTGAAGATAAAGTGGGTTAGTGCATAGAAAGTGCCTAGAACAGTGTCAGGCACAGGGCAGATGTGCAGTAAATGTCGGCCCCCCAAGGGCCCTGCCGGGAAGGGATGGATGTATTAATAGTTCATACATCTAATGCAGCAGAGGCTCGGAGAGGTGAAGTCGCTTGCCCTGCTGGTGAGTGGCATCGTGGGCTAGAGTCTGGGTCGGAGTGACTTTGAAGCCAGAGACGATCTGTTGAACAGGCGGGAGCCTTGATGCTACGATGCTTCGCTGAGGCCTTTCAGGCAGCAGGAGCACCTCCGCCAAGGGACAAGCTGTGGTGGCCTCTAGTGCCACACTCCCTGTAGCCCTGTTGGCAGGCTGCACTTCAGAGGACAGGATCCTGAGAAGCCTGTGGAAAGGTGTCAGCAGACTGGTCAGGGCTGGCTCTCTGTTGAGAGTTTTATGGCCGTGCAGAGAATGTGGCCAGAATCCTCTGTGGCTGAGGTCCCTGAGGTCCCGAGGCAGATCGTCCCTTGCTGACACAGTCATGCCTCATTAATTGGGCTGGGTTGAGTTTCAGGGCAGATGGCCATGTGGCGGTAACCCCTGCCTGGGAGAGCAGCCCCCCCTGCCCTCACACCTGCTACCTGGGGTTGCCGTCAGGGTCCCCTGTGCCTGGCTATAGGCATGACTCAGGGCAGTGATAAAGAGGCTCTGGCCACAGCCAGGTGGCTCAGGGTCAGCCACCTCTCTCCCCAGTTCCTACCGCAGCCGGGAAGCTCTACCACGCCCTCCCTGCAGGCCACAGCTCTGTGCGTCCCTATCTTGGCAGGGGCAGGTGCCAGGGGATGGCTTCTTCATGGGGGCTGATGTTTACTGCACGTTTGCCCTGTCTGAGCACTTTCTGTGTATTAACTCACCACTGTGTATTAACTCACTGTGTATTAATCTCACCACTGCCCTGTGAGGTAGGTATTATTCTTATCCCCATTTTACAGATGAGGAGAACGCCTTGGCACGCTCCTGCAGAAGCAGCCGGGTGAGGGCAGCAGTACTGACCTCGGAGCCTGGACACTGGCATTCCAGCCCTGTCTGACCCTGTCACACTCTGCCATCCTTGATGGAGGGGAACAGAGAGGGACTTGCCATAGAAGCACCTGCGTGGGCAAATGCAGGGAAGGAGAAACATGGGAAGCCTACCTGCCTGCCTTCCATCAACATTTATTAAATGCCGACTGTGTGCCTGGCACACGGAGGCTGGGGGGCTGGGCTGTAGCTAGGACTACAGTTGCGCGCTACTGCACCTGGCTAATTTTTTCTATTTTTTGTAGAGATGGGGTCTTGCTATGTTGTTCAGGCTTGTCTCAAACTCCTGGCCTCAGGTGATTCTCTTGCCTCGGCCTCCCAAAGTGCTGGGATTACAGGCGTGAGTCTCTGTGCCTGGCTTCAAAATTTCTCTTTAAGGGAAAAGACGACTATCCCTGAGTCAGGAGTTCAAAACCCTGCTTAACCCACAGTGGGATAACCCCTTACACTCACTGAAATGGCCATCACCAAAAAGACGGAGAACAAGTGTTGGCGAGGGTGTGGAGAAATTGGAACCCGCATACACTGACAGTGGGAATGTAAAAAGGCACAGCTGCTGTGGAAAACAGTCTGGCAGTTCCTCAAAAGGTTAAATATAGTTACCGTTTGACCCACCAAGTACACTTCTAGGTTTACACCCAAGAGAATTGGAAACACGTCTACACAAAATTTGCACACAGTGTTAATAGCGGTATCATTCATCACAGCCAAAAAGTAGAAACAACCCTAAATGCCCCCACTGACTGAGGAATGGATAAACAAAATGTGGTCTATCCATACTGTGGACTATTACTCAGCCATGAAAAGGAATGGAGTAGTGATACATGCTGTAACGTGGATGGACCTTGAAAACATTGGGCTGCTTGAAAGAAGCCAGCCACATATTGCACGATTCCATCTATAGGAAATGTCCTGAGCAGGCAAATCCATGGAGACAGAAAGTAGATTAGTGGTTGCCAGGGGCTGGGAGGAGGGGGAAATAGGAAGTGACTGCTAACGGGTACAGGGTGTCTTTCTGGGTGTTGAAACATTCTGGAATTAGGTAGTGGGATGGGTGCACAACTCTGTGAATATAGTAAAAACCACTAAATAAGACACTTCAAAAGGTGAATCCTGTGATATATGAATTGTATCTTAATTAAAAAAAAAAAAAAAGAAAAGAAAAGCTGAAAAACAAACTCCTGCCTGACCTTGCCCTCCACCCCGTCTGGACCTGCACCTCGCCCTGTGCTCCAGGCACTAATGCAAGGTGCAGGCTGGGCCTTTGGTCACCGTGTTCTCCGTCTGCCCTTCCTGATAGCCTGTCTGTAAGCACAGGGCCGAGACGTGTGCACATCACAGATGCTATCATGGCAAGAAACCCAGAGCTTTGAGCCACTGAGCCCTGTACCCTCCTGTTCCCGCCCCTTCCTTAAGGTCTCAGTTTCCTTGCCTGAAAACAGGGAGGGAGTGAGGGGGCAGAATCTATGGTGGGGGACTCCTGTGGGGGGGAGCTGAGGACAGGCAGTGGCCCTGGAAGAGCAGCAACGGTGGGACGTCTGCCTGCTCCGTTGTACATTGGTTCCTCCAGGCCGCGTGGCTTGCACACTAGGGGTTCCGGAATGTTTGGGCTAGTGTGGGACAGTGGGGCTCAGGCCCCGGCTGAGCACATCGCTGGGATCTGCCATCCCCCATAGAGGCAGCCCAGCTCAGAGTCACGGCTTTGGGTCAGAGAGGCCTGGATTTGAATCCCAGCTCTTCTCCTGGCTAAGCGACCCTTTGCAGATCACTCACTCTGTGCTTTAGCATGTCCCTCCCTCAATTCATATGTTGAAGTCCTAACCCTCAATGTGATGGTATTTGGAGATGGCACCTTTGGGAGGTAACTAGGATTAGATGGGGCCCCCACGGTGGGAGTAGTACCTTTACAGGAGACACCAGAGAGCTTGCTCTCTCTCTCCACCTGTGAGGACACAGTGAGAAGGTAGCTGTCTGTAAGCCAGGATGAGACCCCTCCCCAGAAACCTACCATGTTGGCACCTTGATCTTGGACTTCTAGCCCCCAGAACTGTGAGAAATAAATTTCTGTTAAGTACCTGGTCTGTGGTACAGACTGAGTATTGCTAATCCGATAATCTGAAATCTGAAATGCTCCAAAATCTGAAAGTCTTTGGGTGTTGATACTCAAAGGAAATGCTGAATTGAGTATTTTGGATTTCTGGATTTTTGTATTAGGGATGCTCCGTGGGTAAGTATAATGCTGGTATTCTGGTCCCATGCATTTTGGGTAAGGGACACTCAGCCTGCCTCTTGTTACGGCAGCTGCACAGACAGGGCAGGCGTTAAGCACCGTCAGGGCTGTAACATGCATAGCACAGTGCTTGGCATGTGGTAAGCACACTGCTATTACCCTAGGGGACTCCTTTTATGACTCCGACGGTCGTTATTAGTGGTGCGACCTTGGGCAAGTCTCTGCACTCTCCAGCCCATTTCCTCCTCTGAAGAATGGGGTCAAGGTGCTGCCCACGCAGGGCTGTGGCGAGGGTCGGATGAGATAATCTGGGCCGAGGGGCTCGTAAACTGTGCCTGTGGAAGGGGCTGTTTTTTTATGGGAGGGAAATGATGGGAAAGCCTGGCAGAGAGAAATGTGGGATGAGTGTGACCAGCTCGAGACGGCAGCAGGTCTGGAGGGCAACCTGGCGGGAAGCCCTGAACGTGGACCTTTCTCGAAATGGCTCTGTTCTGCAGCACCTCTGTCTCCTGGTACCCAGGTGGCAGTGGCTGAACAGCGGTCCCTGGGCTTGGCCCCAAGGGCTGGTGTTCTGAGCTCACAAATGTCTGGCCCCTGAGTGGGGAAGGGCGTCACTGCTCACAGCAGTGCGTGCATGGGGCAGCTCGCCTTGCCCCAGCTTCATCAGACCCCAAGTGAGGGAGAACCTCAGGTTATAGAGGAGCCCCACGGGCTGCTGCCAAAAGCTGCCTCCAGGGGAGCGTGAGGGGACTTAGACGCAGAGGCCTGAGTTGGCTCCTGTTCCTGTTCCCTGACATCAGGGATTCGGAAGTCTTCGGATGGAAAATCACTGCCTGGAACTCCTTCCACGTCACCCTCTGGAGCATGTTCCGAGGGGACGTTGTCCATTGCGTTTGTCTTCATAGCTGTTGAGGTCGTCCCCCAGCTCAGACATCCCACACTAGCTCTGGGAAGGGTGTGTTCCCAGGAGAATTTATGGGATTTTTCTGGTTGGTTCTTTAATCGTGTCCTGTTTGTTTGCTGTCTGGTCTGGGGCGATGGGGTGGGTGGTGTGGAGAGTCCTCGGAATGTTGGCTGGGCAGCGCAGAGGAGGGCCAATGGCAGAAAACGGTGTGGACACGGGGAGGTTTTCAGGCGTGAGGGGTTCAGTCGCTAGAGTAACTCTGCCCTGCCCCACCCCAATGCAGGTCCTCGTATTTTACAGAGGCATTGGTTATAGTGGTTAGAACCACCACCTCTGAGCCCAGTTCCACCTCTTAATGGGCTCTGTGACCCCAGCAAGTGTCTTAACCTCTCTGTGCCTCTGTTTCCTCGTCTGTAAAATAATAATAGTAGCACCTACCTCTTAGGTTGTTGCTAGGATGAAGGGAGGCGATACATGCCGAGGCATTTAGCTGAATGAGCGTCAGCTGGACTGTGTGAGCAGTGTGGTGGATGGGTAGGTCCTTCCCGCAAAGCCGTTTCTCCTTCCTCCTCCGTGTTCTGTTCAGGTCAGCTCCACCGATGCTTCCTGAGCCCTGAGTGGGGCCAAGCCCCCAGCCGGGGGTGGATCAGACCCTGAGCCTGTCCCAAGAGTGCTCACAACCCGGGTAAGGGGAAGCTCCTGGACAGACAGTGGCCTTTCAGAGGAGGGCGAGATCAGGGTGGCAACACTGGACTGAAGATGAAGAGGGGTCCCTTAGGCAGAGTGGTGGGAGGAGCTGTGTGTACAAAGCCAGCAGAATAGGAAGTGAAGGTGGGGAACATGAGAGGCTCACCAAGGCCTTGAATGCCGAGCTAAGGAAGTCCCAACTCTGCCCAGTTGGCAGGGGAGCCATTGAGGGATTTCGGGCAGGGTTGCCTGCAGGACTGGCCTTGCCATCTTTCCTCCACTTTCCTTAGAGAGCCTGTCATTGTGTCATTCTCGGGGTTGTATGCTTGGGACTGTCTCCCCCACTACCCGGGTGATGCCCAAAGGTCCTGCCCTGCCTCCGTCCAGCTCCCTTCCCTAGTCTTGAGAGAAGTAGCCCTCAGTGGTTATGAATTCATTTATTAATTCACCCAGTGAATATGGACACACTGTAAAATACTGGGCACCATGCTAGGCACAGTGGAGGGGTGTCCAAAGAAGAGTTGTGTGTGGGGTGGGTACCACCTTGAAGGTGTTCCGTGCCCAGTCTCGTGTGGCTATCTTGAGAGGCCGTCACCCAGGGTTGAAAGCATAGAGTCTTTGAGGGTCAGAGTTCCGCAGGAGTTCCGAGAGTCGGTGACCTGCTGCAGCCGGGGAAGCTGGCCTCTTGCGCATTGGTGGGAAGGGAGTTCCAGGTGGCATGATTGGCACGGGCAAGGCACGGAGGTGGGAAGACAGATGGCATGTGTGAGGACAGCACTGCGTTCCGCTGTGGCCTTAAAGCGCGTGGCGGGAGCGGAGAGAAGGCTGGAGGCCCGTGAGTGCTTGGCCAAGCGGGGTGGGGCGTGGGGGAGTTTTATGTATTTCCCTGTAGACACAGGGCCATGGAGAGTTTTTAGCTGTGCTTTGGATAGATGAATTTTTACACACTGGGGTTCTTTGGAGAAAGGGTAAGAAGTGAATTTTATCGATTTTTAAGATGGAGGTAGGTAGTAGATCCTGCATTTGTAGAAAGATAACTTGTTACATGACACCATTATAAAAATCCTCAGGTTTCTGCCTTGATGAGGGAGGCAGTATTTCTCCCATAGATTCTTTAAAACTTGGGTTTCAAGTGGGGAGTAGTGATGCATGATTTATTTCTTCTGGTGCTCGATCTGAGATCCCCAGGGAAAGAGCAGGAAGGAATTAGTGAGATCTGTATTACAATTTAATTGCTTGAAGGAAAATATTATTTTTTATTGTTAACCATTAGCTGCTTCTAGTTTTATTAAACTCAAGCCTGTGCTGAGTCAAGCATTAGCCACTTGGAGCTCACTGGCTCCCTGAGGGGAGGAACACACTCAGAATCGTCCCACCTTGTAAAGCAGGCGTTACTGCTGGGAGCGGATGGGCCCTGAAGATTCCTGCATGCAGACTTCTCTGTGCTTGGAGTGCGGCCTCCTGACTGTGGGCTCTGCCCCGTTCTCGGGAGACGATCTGGCACCCAGGACCAGAGGCCAAGGAGGGCCCAGGAAAGGACCCTGGCCCCTGGGTCAGGCAGGCCCGAACCTCTCTTAAGACGAGGGATCTTGGCTGCACTGCTTAATCTTCTGTTTTACGGATGAAGAGTTTTTGTTTCTAGGGGCAGTTGCTAGGGCTAAGTGAGGCACTATATGTAACTGAATGCCCTCATATTCAGTAGGTGCTCAATAAAAGCTGGTTTATAAGTCCCAGTGCCACACACTTCTCCAGGCCATCTCCCCTCCTTTGTTGTGGCCCTAGGCTCCAAGTGCTTGTCCCCTCCCCTCCAGTCTGCCTGGAACTGGGCCTCCAGGGCACAGAGTGGAGGCAAGAGGCGCAGGGTCAGGCTGACCCCTCAGCTGTGCTGGGCGTTCACTGCCTGCTCCTTTGCCCAGCTGTGGTGGCACCAGAGAGATCAGTCCCTGCCCTGCAGAGAGCTCCCACCTGGATGGATGAAGACAGGCAAGTAAACTGTGATTGTGCACAGTGGCCAGGTGGGCACCTTGTCCTGCCTGGGGTGCTGGGGGAGGCTTCCTCTGTGGGGTGCTGGGGGGAGCTCTGAGGGGCCCAGCAGGAGGAATGAGCTTGCTGGGGAGGCTGTCCTCATTCACCGTTGCAGTGGCGTAGTGGTCCCCTTCTGGTTAGGTCTTCAGCTCGCCCAGGCCTGAGGCGACTCCTTGGCCTCTGCCTCTCCCTCATCCTGCTCCCTCCCTCTCCCCTTGCACTTGGTGTTTTGCACACAGCCTCTCCTTGGACTTGCACCTGGACCTTGGAGCCCTCCCGCCTCCTTTACAGATGCGAGCCAGGGGCTCACAGAGGTGAAATGACGACCCCATGGTTGCATAGCTGGGGATTCAGGCTGCACCGTCTGGCCCAGCTGAGAAGAGCGGAGCCCGGGGCCTTTCCTGATGCCCCTGCGCCAGCAGCCTGCGGCCTGCAGGGCTCCATCACGCACACACAGATGTGGGCCTGCTGCAGACTGGACTTACCTTCTCTGACTTTTAGGAACTGCTTGCTGCCTGGCGCCTGTCCCTAGTGTCGGGGGAGGCAATGAGCCAGCATTTCTTTTTTTAAAGAGGTGGGGCCTCACTGTGATGCCCAGGCAGGAGTGCAGTGGTTATTCACAGATGTGGTCGCAGCTGCCCATGACTTTGGCTGCCCTCTGCATCAGTGCTGTTGTCGCGCACAGCACTTCATGCTTGTTGAGTGACCCTGGAGGCCTGGATTTTTTCAAGACATCCTCAGTTTGCTAATATTTTGAGGGTTTGGCTCCTACTATTGAACACCTCGTGGTGTGTCCCTGATCACACTGGGTACCTTGAGCAGCCCAGGCTGTGATAACTCTTTTTACCCCAAGTTCAAGGTCTGAGACCCTGTGCAACTTGCCCAAGGTCACACAGCCTACAAAAGGCAGAGCTGGGGTCCCCGCAGTGTCTGCCCAGCCTGGGCTTTCTTCCTGGGGGATGCTGCTGCCTCACCAGTCTCCCCTCAGCGTGAGCCCAATTAACGGGCTGGTCCCAGTTTGGTGCCCAGATGGTCAGGTCAGCAGGGCTCTCCTGGGCTAGCCGTTACGAGCAGGGACCCTGGGTCCCAGCCCCCTGAGAAGAGAAGGTAGAGGGTCCGCTGGCTCGCAGAAAGGGAGTGGGGAGTTCTAAGCTTGGACCTGAGTACATCGTGGGGGGGTCTGGGGAGGGCAAAAGCATGACCATGTTCTGAGTGCCTGCTGTGTGTGGTGTGCTTTTCTCATGTCATCTGTCCTTGTCACCCCTTCCCCCCCAGCGCCCTATGTCTCCATGCCTTTACCCTTGCTGTTCCCTGCATTTGGCTAACTCATGTTGGTCTTTGAGACCCATTCAAGGCCGCTTCAGACCAGCCCTGACCCCCAGGCTGGGTCAGAGCTACTTCTCAGGGTCCCTATAGTCCTCACAGGGAACCACGTGGCATGGGCCACCTGCGGTGACCACCTGTTTACGGTCTATCTCCTCCACCAGACAGGAGATCTTGGGACCTGGGACTGTGTTTATTCCTCTCTGTGACCGCAGCGCCCCCGTCAGGCCTGGCACGGGCAGGCACTCAGGGAAGGCATGTTCAATTTGATTAGTAGTGATAGAGGCTTCTCATGTTGCAATCATCTTTCTTGTTCCCCAAAGCATCTTCACACCCATTATTGCTTTGAGCGGCACGGCCATCTGGAGAGTTGCGCAAGGCAGCAGTGATAAGGCACGTTTTCCAGGTAGGGAGACCGAGGCTCGGGAAGCTGCCCAGCGTGATGGTGGTAGAGTTTGGCCCTGAGGGCCAAGGCTTCCAGTGCTGTTCCCCTGCCCTGCCCAGTGCTGTGGATGGCGCCTGCTTTATGGTACCCACACCCTTGGCGACCCCGAGGCCAGGACTGCTTGTAATCAGATTGCCTTCCTCCCCACTGAGCTCATGCTGCTGAGGGAATGGAAATTTGGATCCATAGGCGGGGGTGAGAGGCTGGTTTGGGGGGGAAGCCCTGGCTGAGGTGCTGTGGGACCAGGATGGGGTGGGGGGTGCTGGGGGATCATGCCAGAACCAGGCTTAGCACTTCTGGCCTCGGGCCCCAGGGGCTGCTGAGAACCATCCCGAGAGGTTGGCCAGACGCCTGCCCCACTTGTCTGGGTGTCCAGAGGTTCTGGATGGCCGGGAACAGCAGAGAAGATGGAGCAGACCCCTCTGGCCTTTTGGGGTTCAGTTGGCCATGGGGGTGGCCTCCAGAGACTGGCTGCCCCCAAGGAGACCTGGGTTCAAGTCCTGCCCATCAGTAATGCCACTGACTTGATACCGGGCCATGGCAAGTCATTGCCCTTTTCGGCCTCAGTTTCCTCATCCGTAAAAGAGGATAATGGTTGTCTCAGAAGAGGTTGTAGGGAGGATTGCCTGGAACATACTGGGTGCCACAGTGATTTCCTTCTCTGTGAAATGGAGCCGTACTCTACCCTCCTTATCTCCTGGGGTTGACGTGAGGTACAGATGAAGCACTCGCACACTATAAAGTGCTGTGCACCTGTGAGGGACATGTCTTCTCCCAGAAAGAAGGCAGGTGGGTGTAGAGGGACAGAGAATGGCTCTAGGGCTGCATCCTGGGATCCCATCCAGGGTCAGGCCGACAGATGCACCAATCCAGCCAGTAACGACCGAGCGTCTCTGGTCAGAGTTCAGGTGGGCAGCTGGCGGGTTCCTGGAGGAGCCATGGGGTTTTCTCAGGGTGGCGGTGCCCGTGCGGGGAACTGGGCCTGCAGGGTCCTTGGGCAAGTGTGTGGTTCCAGCCCAGCGGGGAGAAAGCATGCCTGAGCTGCGGTGGCCTGGATTTCCCCAACTTCCCTCCTCAGCCCTGTTTCTCAGCACAACCCTAAACTCTCAACTGGGGACAGTGGTAGCACCCACCTGGCAGGGTGGCTGTGAGGGTTAATATGACCCTGTGAGGGTCACGTGTGTGTTAATGTGTGTAAAGCTCGTAGTAAGTGCTCAGTAATTGGTAGCTATTTTTATTGTTGTTGTTTCGTCCTTCACATTATGACTACATTCTTTCCACACATGTCTGAAGGATGTTGGCTACCACTTGCTGTCTTAATGACTGTGTCGACTACTTTTATCCTTCAGGCAATGGGGAGCCATGGAGGGTTTTTGAGCAAGGGTATGCCATAGAGTTGGGCTCCAGGATGATTAATCTGGCAATGGGTTTAAGCATCATTATGTGGTGTGGTTAGCTCAAAAAGGGGTTTATTGTTTTTTATGGTATTTTTAGAAATAGCTTTTAAAATCCTTTCCTCTTTAATTGTGGGAAAAGAGAAGTTGGATAAGAAGTAAAAGAAAACTTGTGTTAAGAAAAGAGGGGGGCAGTTTGAGGGGTCGGGTGTTTAACGGAGTTAGGGAGGGATGCAGAGTGGGTGCAGGCTGGGCCTGAGGTTGCCAGGCCTGCCCCCAGGTCAGGTTGTAGGTGTAGAATTAGTAGTGCTTAATCTTGCCGCCATTTCTGAGATTTCCAAGATTACCATGACTGTCCCACCCCTGTCGACACCCGGCCTAGAGTCTGGCCCGGTGAGGGTCCTCAAGGTGCTTGACAAATGAATTCTCTGCTGTTGGGCAAGATTAAGCACTCAGTAAAAATTTAAAGACGGTATTTGCTTATTTAGCAGATTTTTCTTTGGTGCCTACCGTCGTACATGACACTGCGCGTGCTGCGGGCCTGCCCTTGAGGAGCTTGGTCTCGTGGGGAAAGCAAGACGGTCACTCGAAAGTGTAAGACCAGGGAGGAAGAACATGCCATGGAGGCTCAGGGAAGGATGTCCTAGTTCCCAGTGAGGGGAAATCAGGGACGTCTTCCTGGAAGTGGGGGAACTTGACCTGGGCGTTAAAGCCGGGGAGGGGTTCGGCAGGCGTGATGGATGGGGAGACAGAGCGGGTGGTAGGGAAGGCAGGCACAGAGGTGCTGGCGCCTGGGCCCGGCACGGCGGGAAGCTGCACATCTGCATGAGGGTGAGCCGTCTCGCCCCAGCCCTCTCCCCCTCCACCTCTTCCCTCTTCCCCGGCTTTCTCTTGCGAAGCGCTCAGAGCACATTTTGTAGGGACTAGTCAAAATATAGACTCAGACGGGTTTATCCCCCGTGAGCCCATGCTCGCATTCCTGGGCACGGGAGGGAGCGGCGGGCCCGTGGGGATGTTTGCAGAGAAAACAGAGCCTAACGAGAGTCTGGTGAGGTGCTCACCCTGAGTCAGGGATGGAGCGGGCGTCGGCGTGCCACACACAGGGCCGGAGCCTGCTGGGCAGGAAACGTGCAGGGGCAGGGCCAGGGCCAGTCTGGCCCCCAGCGGGGCAGCCCCCAGTTCCCCAGCCCTGACAGCACAGCACAGAGATCCCGATGGCTCGAGGGAGGGGGGAGGCTGGGATCCTCCAGGCTGGAGATGGGGCTTGTGGCCACAGATGGACTAGTTTACCTTCAGGACTCTACTCGTCTGGACAGGGTGGATACCACTGGCTCCCCGAGTGGCGGTAAGAGTTAGGTACGGGGAGGTAAAGCACCCGCCCCTGGAAGCCCTCACAAATGGGAGCAGGGGGCCCAGGGCTGAAAACACCCTGTGACAACCCCAAGTAACCAGAACCCCATGAGCCAGAATTCCTGCCTCACTGGCCTTCCCTTAGATGGTGTGGGCAGAGCCTGGGCAGGGGGGTGGGAGGCGGGGCTTTGGTTCAGCACTGTCACTTCTTAGCTGGGTGGACCCATCATGTGTTGAACAAATTTGGTGGCTCGAGGAGGAGAATAAACAAAACCACTGGACAGCTGGGTGCCCTTTAGGAAGTTCTTTGGCCTCTCATGGGACAAGGAGAGCAGGGATATAATAGTATCTCCCATGAGAAGTTATTGTGGGGACTAAACTATGCAAGGCCTGACACAGGGGCACTTAGTGCTTCGAATTTTGGTGAGAGCAGGGTTGGATGGTTGGACCAGGCGATAGAGGTTTCAAAGTCTCCTTGGAATAGCCGGGAGTAAATAATTAATTTAAAAAACCCCATGGGAGGTGTTTAGGAGACCGTTAGTTTCTTCTACTCTCCGCCCCCCAGCCCCAGAGAGCCTTTGAGAGACCCAGGTGGGCAGGTAGCACCTTGCAGGATGGGAAAGGCCTGGTGATCTGAGACTGCTTCCCTCCCTCCTCTGCAGAAGAGATGAATGGCCCCCTTCCAAGTCTAGCTCTCCTGCCTTGCTCTGGATCGGGCTCCTACTTTGCTTCTCTCATCTGTCTCCATCCTGGGAAAACCTTCCCTTAACTCCAGGAAATGCTGTGTTCCAGCCCAGGCTTTGCTCCTTGCAGGCTGTGTGACCTCAGCCAAGTCACTTGGCCTCTCTGGGCCTCAGTGTTCTCAGTGGCATTGGAGTACCTCTTGGGAGCCTCCTACACAAAACTCTGGATCAATTATGTATCAAGGCAAGGAAAGGGCTCAGCATGGTCAGGAAGTTCAGTCAGGTGAAGACTTGGTGGTCTGTAGGACATGGTCCCGCCTCCCTAGCATGGGGGACAAGGCCTTTATGGTCTGGCCACAGTCAACTTATTGCCCCAACCCCACCTGCATTCAGGCCACCCCTGACTTTTGTCCACCCTCTGAACACACCACATGTTCTCATGCTTCTGGGCCGTTGCGTGGCTACTGTTTTCTTGGCTGGAGAGCTCCTATTCATCTCTCGAAACCCCGCTCAGATGCTCCCTCTTTGAATCCTTCCTGTCTCTTTCAAGCAGAGTCAGCTACCCTGATCGGGCACAGGCACTATTTATCCTGTGCTCTAGTTTACTGCTCCCCTTGCTCCCCACCCCCCAAATAGGCTATGAGCTTCCCAGGAAGAATGAGAGGGTCCGATTCGTCTGTGCCTCCAGGGCCCAGCTCAGAGTCTGCCACGGACCAAGCAAGGACCGTTTTCCTGTGCTCACAAGGAGTTTTGCTTTGTTTCCCACCCACCCTTCATTCCCCCTTTGGAGGGAGAAGACGGTTCTGTGGTGGGAACAAAGCAGTGTCCTCTGCTGCAGAGGCCTAGGAGCTGGCGGAAGGCTGTGCTTAAGGTAAGCGTTGCTCTCGCCCTGGGGGAACCATGGAGAATAAGAAAGAAACCCCACCTGAAGGGGCTCACAGTCTGGCGGGAGAAATAGAAGAAACAGTGACCACAGGTGGGCAGCTGCGACGATGGTGGCGGGAAGCCCGCAGGACCTTGGGAGCGGAGCGATGTGGACTAGAGGAAGGGCCGGGGGAGCGGGGGAGGCTTCTGGCAGCCTGTGCATGAGAGCGGCGGGGTGTGCAGGTGGGGCAGGCCAGGTCCGGCAGAGGGGTCGGCAGGGACCGGTTCCTGAGGCCAGATGGCTCAGCCTAGAGGGGGCTCGGCTCAGACCTGGCTGCAGCGTGCAGGGCTATTGGAGGGCCAGGAGGGGCAGGGGTTTCAGACGGTGGTGACAGTGGCCGGGGTTGAAGCTGCTGAAGAGAGGAGATGGATTAGGATCCGCTGTTTGAGACTTGGCTGCTGACTGGATGTGAAAGCTCAGGGTGAGGGGGACAGTCACAGGCAAGAAGGGAAGTGACAGTTGTTTCAGGAAATAACTTGTTGGAAGAGAGGGGAAAAAACACAAAGAACTCAGCAGGGATCTCTGCAACTCAGGGTAATTTTGGCTTCGGAGAGCCAGCCTGCTAATCAGATTGTAAAAATCAGGTACTGGGGGTTTTGCAGAAAATGAAGCAGATCAAAGCCAGGGTCGATTAGGCTCTGATTAAACATTGCCGAGGAGGGTCAGACTCATTACCGAGGAATGTACACAGGCCGGCAGCGCTGACGGGGGATAATAACAGATCGCGCCCGGCAGCGCAGACACCACGGCGCTCTCGGGACGTGGTCCTCCGCGGCAGGGCGGCCACAAGGAATGGTATGTCCGCCGGCTGCGATGGGAATGAAGGTGCAGGGCTGTGTGGCAGCGTGTAGGGTCATTCGTGTGCTGTCTGGTCTCCCCGTGGCCTCTGCTGGCTTCTTTGCAGCCTCCGTGGAGGGGGACTGCTGCTGTGAGCTAGGCATCGGCAGGGGTCAGCCAGGCACCCGCCTTGCCGTTGTCCACCTTTGCCCACTTGCACACGCCCTTTCTGCTGGGGGGATTGCTTCCCCCACCCTCTTCTCTCTTCTGTTTCCCTCCCAGGACTCCACTGGCACCGTCTTCAGGAGGCTTTCCCTGCCCTCCATCCCAGGTCAGGTGTTCCTCTCAGTCCCCACTGCCCCGTCACTCTGTGAGTCCCTCAGTGGCAACGCGCCTCTCTATGTCCTCTGTGTCCAGCTCAGGGCCAGCACAGAGCGGCTTCACTGATCTGGGCAGAGCCAATTCCTGAAACCACACAGCTGGGGAGGAGCCAGGCAGGGCCAGTGCCGCTTGCCTGTCCCGGGAACAGCCCCAGGACTTGTGCTGAGAGGTGGGGGTGGGGTGGCCATGGGGGTGCTGGGAGCCTGCTGGTATCTCACTCACCTGCTGCCCAGGTGAGGAGAGGCAGGGGACCCCACCAGCCTGGTGTGGAAGCTGTGTGAAGGAGAGTCATGGGAGGGAAGAAGGGAGTGAGTGCCAGGCTGAAGAGCCTGGACTTGACCCTGTGGGTACTAGGGAGCCACTGAAAGTTCTTGATTTGGGGGCAGTGACAGAAACTGCACCGTGCTTCAGGAGGCACTGCAGGGGCCTCAGTCTTTTCTTCTGTGAGAGCTGGATTCCTCTGAACAACCAGCTGCCCTGGTGGCTTTGACCTGTGCTGGTATCTTCACCTTGCAGTATGAAGTGAGGCTCACCTGCTGTGGTTCCCGTGCAAGGTCCCAAGGGGCCCGGGTTGGGCCTGACCATGGAAAGGCTATAGCAGCCCAGGAGTTCGAGGGAGCAGGGAGACCTCTAGAGGCATCTGGGCTTTCCCAGGGTTGGGGAAATCAGGCTGAATTGGTTTCCACATTGTATATACACACATTTTTCTGTGTGCCAGCCCTGTGCGCAGTCCTGGGCATGCCCTGGGGTTCTGGCAGCCTGACTCCCTCCAGAGAGGGCCGGAGGGGCTGGACTACAGAAGTCTGGGGGCAGGGCCCACGGACCCAGGAATGCTCTACCCATCTGAGGGAGACATGCACACCCCCAGGCCTGGCTGGGAACTTTCAAGAGTTTAGAAGGAAGGAACACAAAAGCCCTTAACCTCCCAGCTGGAATGTGGACACTTCATCCATCCTGCTCTTCCGTCTCTCCTCCAGCCCTGTAAATGTCCAATTTGGGGAAAGGATTCAGCTCTAAGCCCTAACAGAATAAGGTGATTAAGAAACTGAGCTCCGCAAGATTGTCCTTGCTCTGGCAGGCTGGCGGGTCGGGAGAGTCCGCAGATCTCAGGCCCGGAAGGGACTGTACAAAGCCCTCATCCTTCTAATCCATGTCCGCCCAACGCCAGGTCCCCAGTGCAGCATCCCCAGCAAGTGACCACCCAGTGTGTCTCCCTTGACAGGTGCTTGATACCTTCCCAGGGTAGCCCCTTCGGGACTGACACCCAGTCCCTGGACAAGCATTTACTGGGTACCTCAGTCATCCTTCATCCCACACTCCTGCCCTGTGCCGGACCTTCTGCTGGCACTGGGAACGTAGAGGAGCTAAGGATGAGCTGCTGACACCTTTTGTGCTTTCTGTGTATCAGGCACAGTGCTGACCGATTTATACGGATCCACACAAAGGCTCTCTGGAGTGGGAGATGCCGTCATTATCCCCGTTTCACAGATGAGGCCCACAGAGAGAGAGAGTACCTTTCTAACAGAGTTTATTATGTACTGTTTGTGCGACTCTTTGATTACTCTGGCCCCTCACTGGTTGCTAAGCTCCAGGCAGGGCCATCTGTGTAGCTCGTCGTTATTTTAGAGGCCTCAGTCTCTCCCTCTGTAAAGTAGCAGAGTTGTCTGAGATGATCTTTGAGTTTCCTTCCTGCTCTCTGGTATGATTCAATGAGCTACTGCTACACTTTTGTTGTATAGGGCAGATCCTCCCAGATTAACCAATGGCGGGAGCCTTTCTCAGTCCTTTCTCTCCTGGCCTGCCCACCCAGCTCCGCAGTGAGTGCCCAGGAAGAGTCAGTTCAGACAGGGGCATGAATGTACTCTAGTAAGTGATGCCAACCCCCCTGGTGGAGAGTTACTGATGTGCAGCACTGGCATTTAGGGTCACTGCCAGGGCCCTTGCCATCTGCTTGTGCCCTGGCATCCCTTATGGGGACACGTGTGAGAGGTCACCCACAGAGCAAGGCCCTGCTCTGCTTATTTCAGCCCCATCTGCAGGGAGAGAGGTGAATGGCAGAGGGTCATTCCCCAGCCTCCTTGCAGGGGATGCAGGGACGGTGCCGAGTCTCCTTTCTTCCCCCCGCCTGCCCAGGGCCTGCGGCCAGGCAGCAGTGAGCGGCTGGAGGAGTGAATGAAGGCTTGCGAGTGGGTCCTGGAGTGAGGGTGTTGAGTGGGCCGTGCAGAGGAGAGGGCACCTCACCTTTACAACAGGAAGCATCTGTGCGGGGCTGGTGCCCAATCTGCTGGGAATGGCCCCGCCGGCCAGATGCCAAGAGTTTATTGCATGCAGCAAAGCAATTTCAAGTTTCCTTTATTCTCCAAGAGCTGATGAATTAGTTGAAAGATTAAGAACACTTGCAAAGTAGCCTACAAAGTGGTTTAAGTTAACGTAGTATAAACTCAGCGTAGAGTGTGGTGGGAGGGCAGGGGAGGGCTGTGGAAGCACTCAGAGAAGGCCCGAGAGAGGGAACAGATGGCCGGCGGGGTGCATGTGCCCCTGGGGGCGGGTTGAGTCCCAGCTCCTGCATCTTGCCACCGGGTAACCTTGAGCACATCGCTTGACCTCTGAGCCTGTTTGCCCCCCGGGGCAGGTCCTCCCGTGTCCAGGCACCGGGAGCAGAGTGGGTGCTTCACAACCGTTTGTGCCGTGGTGACCTCGGGTGCGCTCAGGCCCTTTTCCCGCCTCTCCTTGATTGTCCTTAAAAACAAATTGCTGCCCTGGAGTGGTGGAAGTTTCAGGAAGTCCAGTCCCTCGCTTTGTCAGCACAGAGAGGACATGAACGTTCCTTTCTTGGCTGCCGGCGAGTGGACACGCTTGCCCAGGCCAGCAGCATCCATTTCTCTCATTTTGCTCACAGTTTTACACAAATTTGCCCAAGTCCCCATCTTGGGTTCAGGCCCTTCCTCTGGCTCTGGCCAGTATATTCCTCCCCACTTGGCGTCATCCTGGGGGCAGCAAGGCCAGCGAGAGCTGTTGCAATAATGCAGGCAGGAGACGATGAGGCCCCTAAATTACCTCGCTGAGCCAGCCATGGCTCGTCTGGTCTCAGCCCAGTGTGGGCTGCACCTCTGGTTCCCATGGGCAGCCTTGGGAAGAGCATGCCGTGAGCCGGTACCCCGTCCAGCTACTCACAGCAGGACACACATCTTCATGCAGCTATGAACTCGGAAGGGAACCCTGCTCTCCTGGTGTGAGTGTAGATCCCAGAGCAGTGGAAGAGTGCTGTGGTTTTCTCCTTTAATTTAATTTCAGAGGCCTGAGGCTTGTGTGGACCCAAGGCCGGGAAGAGGAGCCTGTGTGCCTCCCTCTGACCTGGCAGCGTCATCGGGCCCACGGCCCAGGAAATGTGGACCCCACTGTGTCCAGGGTCCAGGTTATCTGGCCAGCGTCTGCTGCAGGGTGGACCACCTTGAGGAGAAGTTCACCTCGGGCACAGTAAGAGGCAACGCTCTTGCCCGCAGTCAATACCAAGTCTTCAGACACGTCTCACCCTGCTCACTTAGCAGTGGAATTGGATCTGATATTTTATTCCTACTGCTTAGTTGTTAGGGAGAACTAGTCCTAGAATACATTCAAATGGCTTGAATGGCTTTGGTTTTGGAACGTCATTTGTTCACTCATTCATTCGGCATGTATTAGGAGCATCACGCACACACGTGCCTATGCCTGACTCTCTCAGATAGACCATGTGAGTTTTAAACCCTCTCTGATACTAACTGGATGATAACCCCTCCCACTTCCCTGTTGTTTACAGTTTGCAGAACACTGTCCTTCTATTACTTCATCTCATGTTAAGGAGGTGAGGAGTTTTATCATCTCTATCTTGCAAGAGAAGGAGGAGGCTCAGAGAGGTGAAGTATCTTGCCCATAGTGGCACAGCTCTGTCAGCTGTCCCCTCTCACCCCGGCACCCCAATCTGGTACTGGTGCCGCTGAGTGGCAGACCCCATGCTCATGACATGGATAGCGGATTTATGGACAGGGAAGTAAGTTTTCTTAATCTCTTTGGGCCTCTGTGTTCCCATGTATGAAATTGGCGTGATAGAAATCTCTCTCCTTGCCTTTTCTTAAGAGGACATTAAGGGCAAATGCTGAATCTGATATGAAATTGTTTTTTTGAGCTATTAGTAGCTGAGCCATAATAGACAGTCTGTGCCTGTCAGCCCCTTCTTGTGAGTGGAGACCTCCCTTCCTCCTTCCTTCAGGAGACAGTAGGTAAGCCTGTTCTGTGTCCTGCTCTGGGCTAGGCACCAGGGACCTGGAGAATTTGACCTGCTGCCTGACTTTGAGGAGTTCACACACATGGGGCCTGGGCAGGGGTCGGTAAGGAAATTTCCATACTGCTGTGATAGCAGGACACCCTGGGTGCTGCGAGAACAAGGGGTGGCCCTTCCCCAGGCCAGGGTACCCAGCAGGAGTAGGGACAGGTGGTCTTTGGCTCTAAGTATCCTCTTTACAGAGCCCACCCTGCATCCAAAATTATCTAGGGCTTCCCAGACCTCCCTCGGCCCCACCTCGCGGTAGTGTAGGACAGGCGTGATTACTGTCCCAAGGAAACAGGCTCCGAGCAGCGCAGGGATTTGTCCAGGATGACCAGCTGGGGTTTCAACTCTCATCTCTGTGATTCTGAAGCCCAGACTTCTCTCTGGGACACCTTTCCTCTCAGTGGCCCTCCCCGGCTCTGTGTACATGGGGTCAGGAGCTTTCTGGGGCCTGAGCAGGAGAGGCTGGTAAGCCTGTGGTTTGGGGCAGGGGTCTGGGTCTTGGGCTGCCCCTTCCCCTGGGCATACCAGGGCTTCTGCTGGAGCAGCAGATGCTGCAGGTCAGATGATCAGCCTCACATCTGGTCTGCCTCCTGCTTTCATCTGAAACCCAGCTCGGATTGTCTCAGTAAACAAACAGTAAATTCAACAATACAATCTTCTTGAAATACCTCGTAGTTATTTTAAGGCTGTCGTGGGGTTTATTTTAATTGCAAGCCCAGCTCCCACAGCCATCCCGCTGTTGCAGGGGGCATCCGTAGTGCCGTCTCCCTCCCCCTCTCTCCCCTTCCTCATTGGCCCCTTCCCTTCCCGCCAGAGGCTCGGGGGCTGGGGAGGCCTGGAGGTTGTGGATGGAGTTGAAGTGACATGCAAGGCCACTTCCCCATGTCCTCCTGCTGCAACAACCACGAGCCCATCTTCAGACCTGGGCCTCGTGGGAAGAGGACATGGGAGGTGGGGGGTGACCTCCCAGGCTGTGGAGGGGTCAGAGGGAAGGAGTAGCCGGGGCCTGGCTTTAGGTTTGCTCCCTGGAACCAGGACCACAGGCACACCCCACTTGACAGCACACATGGCTGGAAAGTTGGGTCCAAAGAAGCCAGATTTCCCGGCTGGGAAGGGGCTGTGGGGACCAGCTTGTCTGATGCTGTCCTTTCACAGTTAAGGAGATGGTGGCCCAGAGAGGGGCGTCCTCATCTCCCCCAGGCTGAGTGCTCCCAGCTGATCCTGTCTGCATCCTGGCTGATACACCAGGTGTGGCCCCCATCCCCACCCCCAGCGATGTTTCTGTTTGACTCAGTGGTTCTGGAAGTCAGAAGCCTTTAAATTCCAAGAGAACTGGGCGGTCATGGTGGCTGTTAGTGCTTGAGTGCTCGGACAGGCCGTAGGCTGATGTTTCTGTGCCCTCAGTACATCTCTGCAGTCACCTCTCTGTCCATGGCTTGGGGGGCTGGGGGGCAGGTACCAGCTTTTTCTCATTAGTGGGAATTCGAAAAATACCTGGGCTAGGAGTTTGGAAGTCTGGCCTTTTTTTCAATGATGCTAGGCAAGTGATCTAATCTCTGTGGGACTCGGTTTCTTTATCTGTGTGGTGGGATGAATAGCTGCGGCCCATTTTGAGGCAGCACTTCCCCGGCTGCCCGAGAGCTGATAGCTGGTGGCTGTATTTGAAGACAGCTCAGTGGAAAGGCTGTTGATGGCGACCGCTCGGAGTCTGTGGCGTGCTGGTGCATGGCGTGGCTCTCCAGCAAGGGTGGCAGGGCTCCTCCAGGGACTGGTCTGACAGGGGTGCTCCCTGTCTCAGGAGTGAGGGAAGACCAGGCCCAACTGACCTTGGCTGTCCACAGCCAGTATGTTTCCCACGGAGCCAGTGGTGCCAGGGACCCGTGGAGGAACCCCACGTTTTGGAGGCTGTTTTCTAAGTGCCAGGCACTATGGAACTTGAGGTATTTTTCACTCATCACAGCTATGGCAGGACGGTGTCATTATTCCTATTGTATACATGAGATGAGAAGAGTGAGGCTTGGGGGAGAGTCCCTTGCAGCCGGGAGGTGGCAGGCAAACACCAGGAACCCTGCTCCTCCTCTAAGCGGGGAGGAAGGACTGAGAAACCCCCACCAGTGGGCAATGGGCGCTTCTTGAGGGGATGGCAGAGAAGCGGGGAGGGAGAGAAGGTGAGGGGCGGCAGATTGCGGAGATGGCGTGAGAGCGAGTGAGAAGTGAGGGTGCTCCTTGCGGGTGCCTGGGGCCGGGTCCAGTCGTAGCGGGGTCCAGGCCCTGGGAGACGTCTGGTCTGGGCCCGCCGAGGCCCCTGTATTTATTTGTACATCACCAGATGTAAACTAATTTGTTTAGCAAGAAAAAACACATTTTTATTGCCTTCCAAACTGGGCTGTTTTTCCTTTGGCCGTCTGTCTCGAGTTGAACTTCCAGGCCGGGGAGCAGAACTTTTGGGAACATGCTTAGGTGTTGGTGAGGCAGGCTGTCACTCGCAGGGCGTTTCTCCCCAGGGGGCTCCGGAGCCAGGCAGGCTCGAATTCCAGCCCCAGCGCTGTCACCACTGCCTGTGCAGCTTTGGCCAGCCGCTGGGCTGCTTTGTGCTCTGTTTTCTTGTGGGGAAGGTGGGCGTGACCACTCACATCCTTCATGGAAGGACGCTATCTGCTTCCGCCAGTGTTGTTCTTTGGTAAAAAGTGGTTGTAGCAGTCATTAACTCCCGGTATAACTCATCTACAAACCGTGCTCTGTAGGTGGAAACATCAGCCCCGCAAGAAGCTTGTTGTAGCCCTAATGTGCACCTAGGATTGGAGTTGGAGATGGCGGGAAGGACCGTCCTGCAGGGGAGACACAAGGAGACTGCATGCTGGGAGTAGGGGAGGGAGGAAGGAGAGCTTGGGTTTCTTGGGTGCCTGCCGTGTGCCAGGTGCCCCGGTAGGTGCTTTATATATGTCACATCACTTAGTTCTGGAGCCCCTGCAAAGCCGCCATTCTGCAGATGAGGCTGCGAGGTCAGAGGGCCTGCATGACTGCTAAGTGGGATTTGAAGGCATGTTTGTCCCCAGCCCGTGCTCCTTCCGGTATGAGACAGGAGTGAAGGAGAAATTGTAATGCATTCAAGGGGTTATTAAAGCTCCCTGCCCTGTGGTGAGGCCGGGGGGAGGGATACAGCCATGGCTCGGACCTAGAGGGTGCTGGAGTCACTGGAGGAAGTCAGCGTGGATGGTGCTTCTGGCCCCAGGACACAAACGTGGATGACTGGAAGGCTCAGCAGGAGGGCTGGGAAAGGACTGGATGCCTGGCTTGTTTCTGCCTGATTTTCCTTAAGGAACATGTCTGTGACAGGGCTGGAGGGCAGGTGATTTCTGTGTACCTCCTGTGGCCAGGCCTGTGCTGTGCCCTGGGGACTTGCCCTCAGGGAGCGCCGGCGTGGTGGGGAGGGGGAAGGACGGTCGAAGACCAGGCAGGGCTGATGGGGATGTGGTTGGTTAGACTTGGAGTCCCAGAGCAGGTGGCTGTGCCAGGGTGTGGGGGGAGACTGGGCTGGGGAGGATGGGTGCTTCTCCGTCCGGGCCTGGATCCATGGCTCTCAGCACTTTGAGGAGAACCACGACTCCTGCCTGGTCCTCCCTGGAGCATCCTTCCTCACTCTCTGTCCCTACAATGGAGCCATTGAGGCTGATGCCCTTGGGGCCTGTGCAATGGGGTGTCCCCAATTGTTGCTTCCCACAGACTTGACCAAAACCTCAAACCCCAAACCAGAGCAAATGGTGCTAATTTGCTGAATCCCAAACCGAACCCAAGGATTAATTTTTTTTCCTGAACTGTGAACCAATTGTACGATTTCTCCTCAAGAAAAGGTTCTGTTCAAGAAATTTTAAATCTTGACTGTGCCTTTTTTCCCTTCCTTCTGCTTTTGTCTGGGGGTTCTCGGACAAGGTCCTGGTGGCTCCAGGCTTGACACTCTGGGTAGAGCAAGGAGGTGGGATGGGGTGGGCTGGGGCTACTGTTCTGTGCAGTGGCACTGGGGGAGGCTTTGATGAAGGAGATTGGGACAGTAAGAGCCCCTGTTGGAAGGAGGCCTGGCCCAGGAGCCAGAAGACCTGTGTTCAGGTCCAGACGTTGCTCTGTGCGAGAGCTGCGCCTCTGTCAGCCTCTGAGGAAAACAGTCCCCTTGCCTGCAGAGTCGTGAAGAGGAATCCCCTGGCAGTGTCTGTGCCTTGAGGCCGGCTGGGAGAGGTGATCGAACCTGCATGCCACCTGCATGTCCGCATAGCTCCTTGGTCTCATCTTCTTTTTAGATTCCCCCAGACATGCCTGGGAGATGATGATTTTTCCATCTTTGGGGAATCTGGGCTCACTCAGAGTGGGGCTATGACTTGCCCATGTTTGGGGCTGAGCCAGGCACAAACCCAAGCTTTGGATTCAGGGAGAGATGTCAACCCCATGGGCACGGGCAGAGCCCAGGCGTCAGCATCAGACCACCCTGCTCAAGCTGTGTGTGGGTCACAAAACCTCTCTGAGTCTCATCTCTGAAAGTGGAAGAATAATCCCAAGCGAACGATTTTCTTGTCCTTGCTAGGGTTAAAGGCACTCAGGGCCTGGCACACAGGAGGTGCTCAGAGACTAATTGCTGGATGAGTAAATGAATATGAGTTAACAGAGTTCAGGAAAGAGGCTGTTTTAGGGAATTCCAGGACCCCACCTTTAACCCCAGTCAAGCAAAGCTGGGGGCCGGAGAGAATCAGCTGTCACCAGGTGAGATGCTGTGGCTCCTCACCCTCAACTTCAGCCTGTGTTAGGTGCTGGTCAGGAGCACATCAGGAGTACTGAGTTGGCCCCTACTGTGTGCAGGCAGCCTGTCCCACTACTCCTGGGCCATGGCGAGTGAGAGTTCTGCAGGGCACTGCTGCTTGCCATCTGCAGGTAATCTCCCTTGAAAGCCTGCTCAATAGGCTTGGCTCACCCCACACTGCCTGGATGACCTCAAGGCCAGTCTGGCCCCTCTTGGGGCCTAAGTTTCTTCTTCTGTAACGCTTGCAGGTTCCCTCCAGCTTTAGTGGGGCTGTGGCTCTAGCACCACTTATGTGGACAGGTTCAGTTTAATCCTGGGGGCCCCTGGATCAGCTTCGGACCCCACCACACCATCGAGCACTTCATTCCGTGCCCCTTGGGTGTAACATGACCTTATCCTGCACCTGAGCTCTGGAGAATAGAACTGGGCTGTGTCTGCTGCTTCTGTGTCCCTCCCAGTGACTAATGCCATGCATGGTGCAGGCGCCTGGCTATGTGTTTAGCAACAACAGCAACTACCACTTGCATGCCTGTACCTTATGTGTATTCTTGTCCCCCTTCTACAGAGGTGGAAACTGGGGCACAGAGAACTCAAGTAACTTAGACCCATGATCAAAACCAGCGTTTCTCAAACCTTCCTGTGTGTAAAAGTCTCCCTACAGGCTTGCTAATACCCAGATGCCTGGGCTCTGTCCCCAGAGGTTCTATTTGAATAGGTTGGGGTGAAGTCTGAGAATTTGCATTTCTAGCAAGTGTGTTGGTAAGGCTGATGCCACGGGACTGTGGCCCACTCCTTGGGTAGCACTGATCCAAACCATCCTCACACAGGTATTTGCAGTGTTTTCCCGCATCTCAGCTGATCCTTAACCACAGCCCTGATGAGGAGCCAGACCACACAGGCTTCCATTTGTTCTTGCTGCGTGCACACATTAGCATCACCGTGCAGCAGGCACTGTGCTTTGACGAGGGTGTGTAATGGAGGGCGGCTTAATTCTTGTTCTAGAGACAGACAGGCCCAAGAGTTGAACTTTGTTCTTTTGGTTTTCTGTGCAGCTGTCCCTGCAGCGGGTGCTCACCAGTGCCACTCTGTCCCAGGCCCTGAGCTGGGTGACTAAGAAGAACAGATCTGTCCCTGACTGGGGGACATCCCAGTGTCGTGGGAGATACATGGGAAGCTCAAGGAATAGTGGGTGCCTGTAGGTTAGGGGCCCCTGGGGGGGGTCTGTGTCAAGGAAATTTACCTGGAGGTGACTTGCCCAAGACCCTGTGGCTGATAAGCATGGAGTCGGGGCCTGAATCCAGGTCTCCCCCACTGTGCTGCCTCTTTACAGCCCCCTGGCGCACTCTCACAGCACAGCGTAACTGGAGGCATGGATTTATGTTGTTTTCCCTCTATCTGGGGCTGAGTTTTCGCTGGGCAAGTGGCCCCAATGTTAATCCAGGCCCTTTCAGAGTCATTTTATCACCACTATCTCTAAATCGCTCCAGTGTTCCATTAACAACAATGAAAATTCTGTGGGGATGGTGTGGACAGAAGGTTAAAGACATAACACTTACGATCCTAAATTGAGTGTGGGCTCCGAGAGATGCAGGGGGGCTCACGGGGACCCAGACGGGAACGCGGCTTCCATGACCACTGGCGCCACTCCGGCCTTTATAGGCACAAGATTGAGATTGTGGGGAACATGGAGTGCTTGCCAGCTCAGGGAATAATGCACCCGACACTGGAGTGACCTGGCTGGGCAGAGACCTGGGGACAGTCTGGCCAGGCTGGGCCTGGGGGAGGGCCCCGCACTGCCTCAGCTCTGCAGCCAGCCCGAGGAGAGAGTAGGGTGGGGCTGCAGCGGCTCCAGGGCACTCTCACTGCAGTGGCCATTAGATCTGGGGAGTCAACAGTCCTATTTATGCACCTAGCCCTGAGCTGGGTACTGCAGGGCATGGAAAGGAGAGAGAACCAACATTCGTGTGGGGAGGGGAAGGAAGAGGGGAAGGTGGAAAATCCTGCAGGGCACACAATCAGACAAAGCCTCGGAGGCTGCAGGCAGATTTCATAGAGATTTGCAAATGCACGACCTCAAAGGCCAGTTGGGTTTGGGTTGGCAGAGAGGCCTTGTTGTCAGTCCAGCTCACCATTCTGTGCAGCTAGAGACACATGGCGACTGCTCTCAGGCCCACAGTTGAGTAAATAGTCTGAGGATAGGGGATGTTCTCAGTGCTAAGAGAAGCACAGAGTAACTTGCTCTGGGCCCACGGGTAGGAGGTGATCAGGGAAGGCTTCGCAGAGGTGATGTTGGGACTGGGCTTTGAAGGATGTGTAGGAGTTCACAGACAGGAAGGTGAGAGGGTGTTGTAGGCAGAACTCCATACAGCTCTGAGTTGGGTCAGGAAGGTGGAATGGTTCCATTTTGCACGAAGGAAGGCAGGGCTCAGGGAGGTGGAGTGACGTGCCCACGGTGGTGGACACCAGACCTCTTCCTGATTCCACCCGCTGTGTTTTGTCTACTGCCCCGCACTGCTTCCAAGTCCATTCTCAGGCACCATCAGGAGCCTTGGGAAGGCCTAGGATGTGCCCCAAGCTTCTGTCCCATTTTAGTGCCTGAAACAGTGGGAATGGCTGGGCAGGATGGGTTCAGGGCTGCCTGGAGGCTTGACTCAGTTTCCTTGGTCCTCCTACCCTGCAGATGGGCCACTGCCAGCTTGGCCAGGGCCTTCTGTGTCCCCCAGGTTACAGCTCATAGATGGAAAAGCTGAGGATTTCCTTGTCCTACAGTAGGAGAAAGTCTGAATGAGGATTCAAACTTTCTTCTTGTTAATGAATAAAATATTTAAAAAGGTAAAAGTTGGGAGAGAGAAGAAGGAGCTTTGGAGTTGGGCAGACCTGGGTTCAAATCCCTGGCTTTGCAAATGTAAGAAAACTATTTCACCTTCCTAAGCTTCACTTTCCTCATCTGTAAAAAATCTATGAAGATTTAATGAAATAATACATATTTAAAGTACATACTAATTTATATAGGTACTTAATAAATATACATTCCATTGTCCACACCATACATGAAATTCATCTGCCTCTCCCTAAAATACTCCTCATGGAAGGTCTCCAGTCTGCCCCAAATGCCTCTGGTGACAGAGGGCTCACTGCGGAAGCCTGCGCCCGGCTTCTCCGCCCGTCCCGATCCTCTCTGCCAGGCGTCAGGCACTGGAGGCCAGTGAGCCTCTTCTCCAGGAGCTGCGGTCTGCGTCCATCTGCCTTGGGCACCCTTCTTAGAATGTAGGGCACCCAAGGTCCTTTTAGAATGTGGTGCCAGGAGCTGAGCCCAGCCCAGGTGGCTTTACTGGGCCCAGGAAGGAGAGGTTTTGTACCTGAATTTTTTGTTTTTTTGAGTAAACACAGCTTGAGATCCCATCAACTTGTTGATTGAGTGTATATTAAACATCTCTGTTCTCCAAACCCTCTGTCCTTTAAAAACATCCCCTGCTCTTAAGAAAGGTTTATACCTTCCTGTTCTTCTATAAATTTTTTAAAAAAATTCTTCACTGACAGCATTATAGCAATGACTAATTCATAATGAGATGCATTTTCACAAATTCGCCCCACAGACACATCACTGGTTTCCCCTGCTCATTGCTCCTTTTTAACCTGTGTCTACAGGCATGTTTTAAAAGTCGGAATCATGGCATAGATGACACTTTCATATTTTATTTAAAACATTTTCTTCATGAGCTACCTCCTGTCAAAAATATTAATAATGACCACATGTTATTTCATAACCTGGACACACCCTGGGTAGACAGAATCCTCCCCGCTGGGCATTTAGGTGTTGCCTGCGTTTCACTCGCTGTTGTAAATAACAACATGACGAACATCTTCGTTTAACAAAGAACCCGTCAGCTCCTCCCGAGGGCCAGGTGACGTGTGGGTGCTGGAGGGCAAAGATGAACAGGGCACCTGGAGGGCTCAGTCGGGGAGACAGACTGTGAACACATGATTAGACCAGAATCTGGTTTGTTCTCCAGTGGGTGTGGGTGTTCTGTTTGCACACAGCTGGAGCTCTGCTAGGAGGACTCAGAGACCAAGCACGAAGCAATCTGAATCTCATTATAGGACCTGACACTTTATGCCTTTGGGATTTCATCTGGTTGGTATCTTAGGGGTTGGATGGAAGGTGTCTTCCTTTTAGAGAAATGCTAATATGTGGAACCCATACATTTTTATTAACACATCCTATGTACTGGGATCTGGAGCAGGAAGAGATGAGTGAGACCCATCCTTGTCTTTGAATCAATAATAGTTTTATTGGTAAGACAATGTAGATGTCTACGATGACGTACTAAGAAGTCAGAGAGCTTAGAAAAGGTAGGGGTCAGGTTGGGGTTCGTGGGGACTCACTTTTTGGAGATTTATAGTCCAAACGGTTGTTGCCTCCTTTAAAAAACCTCACACAGCCTGCGTTATTCTGTCTCTGTTTGGGCAGGTGCCGTGTGACCCTGGGGAGCCACCTCCCCTTGCTAAAGATGTGGGTTGAGTCTGGGAAAGCATTAAGGTTCCTGTCAGCCCGGCTTGGCCAAAGCTGGTTTAATTTTGAGTCCAGAGAATGGTTCAGTCCAGAAATAGGATCTCTGCCTGGGCTGTGGCTGCTCAGCCACTTTGGTTTTATGCTTTGGGTCATTTAGATAAAAGCAGATAAAAAGGCAGACCAGTAATCTCCCTGTGTTGTCACGGAGTCTGTACTTCGAGTATCTGCCGCTCGTCTGACACACATGCTGGCTGGCCTGTGGCCGGCTGCAGGCTGCCCTGGTCAGGAAGTCCTCTCTAAAGCAACCCGGCCCCAAATCCCTGGACGCCTGACCTCTTCTGCTCAGTCAGGGCCAGGCTCGTGCCGGGTGTGGGCCACAGCGAGGAGGCCTGGCCCCTGCATTCAGGGCTCTCCCAGGCTGTGTGGGACAGACGCGTCCCAGGCAGTGACCACGCGGTGGGAGGGGCTGGGATAGGGGACGAGGGGAAGCATTGGGCTGTGGAGCACAGACGCGCAGCCAGCTTGTAAGGTCTGCGGGGCTGGGATGTGTCCGGCTTATCCCCTGCGGTACCCCGGCACCTAGCACCCTGCCGGCACAGAGCAGATGCTCAGGGAACAGTTCTGAAATGAATGACGGGGACGTGCCTAACCCAGCCTGGGTATGTGGGTGGAGGGGGGTCAGGTCATTACCTGGCAGAACGCAATTGCCCCTCCCCCCCACCTCTGCCTTCATCTGTCCTTTCTCCCGTTCTCTCACTTGTCCCTCACTGAGAACATGCTGGGATCCAGGCCCTGTGCTGGTAACCAGGTATGCAGAGGGGACTCCGTCCCTACCCCACCCCTGCTGTGGGCCCCATGGCTGCCCCCATGACACCTGATGCACATCCGTGTGTCCATGCCTCTCACCCAGGCCAGGCAGGGAGGACGCATGTGGGGACTGTCGTGAGAGCAGGCCCAGATGGAGGGCTGCAGACGCACTGACTGTCTTGGAGAGTAGCCAGGCCAAGTCCAGGTGCTTCCCTGACCAGCTGTTGTGACCTTGGGCAGTTCACTTCCCTGAGCTGTTCCTCAGTTTCCTCATCTGTAATGTGGGTTGCCTCATAGCGGTGTTAGGAGGGTCAGAGGGGACAATGGGTATGAAAGCACCTTGTAAAATAAAACGTAGAATGCCTTTTCAGAGTGAGGTAGCGATCCTGCCTTTCGGCCCAGATACGCGTGTGCACATGCGCGCGCGCATGCGCGCGCACACGCGCGCGCACACACACACACACACACACACACAGTGTCATGCGTTGCCTAATGACAAAGATACGTTCTGAGAAATGCCTTCTCAGGTGATTTTGTCATGTGCAAACATTGTGGAGTGTGCTTACGCAAACCTAGATGGCACAGCCTGCCATATACCTGGGCTGTGTGTACAGCCGATCGCTCCTAGGCTACAGACCTGCACTGCGTGCCTGTACTGAATACTGCAGGCAGTTGTAACACAATGCTAAGTATCTGTGTATCTAAACATAGAAAAGTTTCAATAAAAATATGGTATTATAATCTTACAGGATTACCGTCATATTTGTGGTCTGTCGTTGACCAAAACATCGTTATGTGGTGCATGACTCTGTGTGTGTGTGTGTGTGTGTGTGTATGTGTGTGTGTGTGTGTGTGTGTGTGTGTGTGTACAGTGAGCCTTGATGCTGCTAAACATCCTGTAATGCACAGGACAAATCCCACAACAAAAAATTGGGTCAAAATATCAGCAGTTCCGAGGTTGAGAAACCCAGGGGTGGCTGAAAATAGCTGACGTGGAGGAATGGATCATATCCCTCTGTGCGATACCGTGGGGAAGACGGCGTGCCGAGTAAGCAGGTCTGTTAGGGCAGAGAGGGGCGTGGAACGGGATGAGGCCGTGGAGCTCTGAGGGGCCACATAAGGTGGGGCCATGAGGGCCATGGCCGTGAGTTGGATTTTTACCCAAGGACGGTGGAGAACTACCAAAGGCATGTGCAACACGCGCAATGGTTCGAATGTGCCCCCCTCCAAAATTCAAGTGTTGCCAGGGTGACTGTTCAGAGGTGGGGCCTTTAAGAGGTGATTGGGTCACGAGGGCCGCTCCCTTACAAATGGGATTAAGGCCCTGATGAAAGAGGCTCCACGCAGCGTTTGGCTAGCTTGCCCTTCCACTTTCTACGGCAAGAAGGTCCTCACCAGATGCTGGTGCCTTGGTCTTGGACTTCCCAGCCTCCAGAACTGTGAGAAAATAAATTTGTGTTCCTTATAAATTACTCAGTCTTGGGTATTTTGCTGTAGCAGCACAAACCAACTACGACAGCATGTGAGTCTGGAAGAGACAGGTGAGATGGTGTTTTGAAGTCTTGCTCAGTGTAAAGTTTGAGGACAGACCCTGGGGCCAGGACAGAGACAATGGGGCATGAACCACGGCAAAGCTGCACTCGTGACTGGCCAGGTGACCCTGGGGATGTGCTGCCTTGATCTGGGCCTCAGTTTCTTCATCCGTAGCATGGGAATGATGAGGCCTACCTCAAGAGCTGTGAAAGCGGTGTGTAAACTGTAGCGTTCCACACAAAAGCAAGGGACGGAGGTGGTTTGGATGGGTTGCTGGCCCCTCAGGGAGCTCATGTTTGGAGAGGGAGAGCTGGGGGTAGATATGTCATACAGAGTGGGCCAGGCGCCGTCGTGAGTGAGCGGGTGCTCCCAGGGAGGCTCAGGGTGGCACACACGTGTGTACAGTGCTTCACAGTTCCCGGAGTGCTTCCATCCCCTGGGATCTCTTTTGACATCCTTACAGCCCTAGGAAGTATACATTATCATTATCCACATTCTCCCAGTGAGAAACTGAGCCTCAAACCAAGACACTAGGGGAAGGAGCTTCCTTTGTGGCAAATGAATGAATGAGCAACATGGGTCGCTAGGTGCATGCAAGGGGGTGGTATTCTCTGAGGACAAAGGCGAAACAGTGCAAGCCCCTCTCGGGACAGGGCCGATCCCAGGCTCTTAGGGCAGGCTGAGCCTGCAGGGAGGGGTGAGGTCGTTGAGGAAGGAAGCCTTGGGAGTGCAGCAGAGTCTCACTTCATCACCCCTGCTCTGCCGCTCCGCAGCCTGGCCCGAAGGCCAGCAGGTGGGGAGAGTGTGGGGGCGTATGTGACTATCTCTACCATCCGGGGCTTGCCTGGGCTCATTGCCTCTGTGTACTGTTTCTGGTGGTTTGGAAGAAAAAAGCCTAGGCTCTAAGTCTGCCAGACCTGGGTTTGGGCCCCCAGGAATGGCCGGATGGGGTGCGGGTGGGAGGTGGGGTTGAAGATGAGGTTGGAGAGGGGGCCAGACCCTGAAGGGCCTGAGAATTACTCGTGGTACCTGGGCTCTTTGCCAGCCAGTGGAATTTGTGGGCCCTAAGTCAGGGTGGCTGGTCTGGTCCCTGCCTGAGCAAGTGTCCTATCCGGTAGGACCCGGGATGCCATCCTGAAAGCAGCAGTTACGGGCACAGGCGTTGGAGTCACCCAGCCTGGGTTCAAACACTGGTATCACCTCTTACTAACTCTGAGCCCAGGTTTCCTCATCTGCCAGGTTCAGAGGAACTGAGACGCTGCCCAGGGTGTGTGTGAGGAGCTAGCCCTGGCACGTAGCGGTGGCTGTATGCTCGTCAGAGGGAGGCACAGCAGAGTGTGGTGGCTGAGACCAGAGGTCCTAGCGCCAGCTAGCCCAGGTTCACAGCCTGGCTCGCCTCTTCCTGGCTGTGGGACTCCGGGCACGCTGGCCAGCCCTCGGTGCTCCCCTGTCCTTTTCTCAAAATTCGTCATTATGAGCAAAGTCGTACTGACCTCATAGGCTTGTCATGAGGATTAAATGAGTTAATACCCGTTTCCTCTTTTCCTGTTCTCCCTTGAATCTGTTCCGCTTGGGCTCTCGTCATGCCACCAAAATTAAAGTCCCCAGGGCCTTCCACATTGCTGCACCCAGGGGTCCGTTCTTAGGCCTCGTCGAATTTGGCCTTTCCGCAGCATCTGACACAGTTGCTCACGCCCTCTTCCTTGACATGCTTTCTCCGTTTGCTTCGGGGACACCTCTTGGTTCTCCTACCTCCCTGGTGGCTCCTTTTCCCTCACCTCTGCCGGTTCCTCCTCTTCTGATGTCTACACGGTTGTGTGCCCCAGGGTTCTCATCCTGTCTACACTCTCTCTCGGTCTCATCCGCACTCATGTCCTGGAACATCATCTGGTGAATCCCAGGCTGGTGTTTCCAGCTTGTGGCTCACCTCTGAACTCCAGACTGCTCCGTTTTTCAACTGGATGTCTAAAAGATATCTCAAGTGTAACACACCCAAAATGAACCCCGGTACCCCCAGCATACCCCACCCCTAGTCTCCCCCATTTTCCTACCAGTTTCCCAGGCCCAGAGCTCTGGTGTCCCCTTGTCTCTTCTCTCTCCCACACCACACATCTAATCCATCCCCAAATCTTGGCTCTAACTTGGCAACACAGACAGAATCTGACCGCTTTTTGTCATTTCCCACTGTCATTCTCGCTTGGATTGTTACAGTCTTGCCTCCTGTCTGGCCTCCCTGCAGCCAGGGCCCTGTTCAGACATAAGCTGTCCCGGAACCCTCCAGTGGCTGCCGTCTCACCAGGTAAAAGCCACCATCCTTACAACGGCAGCAGTGCACCCCTCCGTGATTCACTCTACCTCATCCTGTACTGCCCCCGCCCCCGACACTCGGGCCTCCTTCCTCACCCTCACACACCTCCTGTGTGTGCCCTCAGGGAACCCGGGAGCAGCCATCTATTTGCTGCCTGCAGGCCCCTTCTTCCCCAGCCTTAGCAGCCCCCAAACCTCCGTCTGTGTGACCTTGGGCAGTTACTCGGTCTCTCTGTGCCTCAGTTTCCTCCTCTGTAAAAGGGGGATGTTACAGTGTTTTGCTTTGTAGCACCAGGGGATATAGCCGCTGTAAAGGGCTTAAAACAGTCTCCGCACTTGTGCTCAGTAAACATTAGTTGTCGCTGTTACTATTGGTGACTGACTGGATGGGGGAATGGGGCAGAGGGAGGTGGCTAGGACGATGCCCTGAGTATCTGGAGGTGGGGAAGGAGGCGTGGATTTGGGGACAGGCATGGGAGGGATGATTAGCTTGGCTGGGCTGAATCTCGGGTACCTGATTCTGATGGTGGAGTGGAAGCCCTTCTGGGGTTGGCCAGGCCTGTTAGAAACTGCGTCCGTGTAGCCTCCATACCAGGAGGTTAAGGGCCCACACCTGGCAAGTCTGCCCTCAGGATCCACAGTTGATTATTTTTTGGGTCCTTGGGGTCCCCATGGCAGGAGATGGGAGAACAGCCATCATCATCATCATCATCATCATCATAATGGCAATGATAACAACTACCATTTGTGCCAGGATTTACGTTTTACAAAGTGCCTTCTCATCCATTACCTCACTGAGAACACATGGTTCCAATAGAAGGCAAAGGATGTATTTCTCTGGGGTCCTGTGGGGCCCACTCTTCTGCAAGTCTGTTTCAAATGATAATGGTGATGCCGCGCACTTTTATGGTGCTTTGCGCTTTGCAAAGTGCCCTCGCTGCGGCTCCTCGCGTGGCACATCAGCCAGGAAAGAACATCCCCTTTGACAGATGAAAATCTGAGGTCCTGAGAATCCCAGCAGCTTGCTGGGGGGTGACCCCAGCTAGTGGGGCTGGGACTTCACGGGTCTTCATTTTCCGTTAAGCCTTCTGTCCAGGGCAGGCCTCCCTTCTGTAGCAGCAGCTCCGCCCTGATCACATTCCTCTGGGGACAAGGGGCTCACCACCTGTGCTGATCACAGGTCATCCCAATCCATGGCTGCCCAGCCCTCCCTGCACTTGTCCTAGCTCTGTGGTCTGGAGACATAGCCCAGCTGAGACTTCAGGACAGGCGGTTTGTCTCCTCTGATGGCAGCCCTGGCCTGAATGACCCTCTACTGAGCTCTCAAATGACGAGGGGGTACCCAGCCCCCCCAGCCCTCGCTGAGTCCTGATCTTTAATGTTGTGTCTGTTCCACTATCTCTGCTGTCTCGCCCTGCTGTGGGGCACGTCCCTGGGGCTGCTCCAGGGAGGAGGCGGCATGGAGGTCATGCCAGGAGTTGTGGAGAGAAGGCACCTTGGTGGGCGTCTGGACGTCTGGGTCCTCCTTGACCCTGGCAAGTCAGTGCCTTCCCCAGGCCTCCTCGAACCATCTGCAGGGAACCTTGGTAGCCCAGGAACTCAGTCATGTCCTCCCCGTCCCTCCCCTTTAAGGGTGCTTCCCACTGTGTGGGCCTGTGTGGAGTGGTCTGGGGAAGCCTAGAAGAGCAGGCTTTGGGGGGGTTTTCAATGTTGGGGATTGTTTCTGATAAAAGCCTATTAGGCTTGCTTGAGAATTTTGCTCCAGGACAAAGGCCAAATGTGTGGCTGAGCAAACGAGCCACGTGTGATGGGCCCGGCCTGCCTCTTCAACTCCTTCTTTGCCCCTCTACCTCAAGGGTGCTGCCCGCCTCTGTCTCCCCACCCCCACCCTCCTGACCAGCTTAAGAACCCCCTCCTCCAGGAAGCCTTCCTTGGCTATCTTGATTGAGTGAGGGACTTTTTTCTGGGCTCCTGAGGTCCTTGGGCATCTCTCGGTCACTAGCCATTTGCTTACCTGTCTTCTCAACAAGGACCCCTGACTGTGTCCCTCATTCCCAGAAAGTGTTAGCGTCTCTAATAGTATTAGCACCTTCTCTCGATTGTGCCCTATGAGCCAGGCAGTGCCGAGATACACATATGTGTATGTACATGTGAACATCTTGCTCAATTCTGCAAGCCTCTTGGGGGCTGGGCATTGCCCAAGGCCCTTCAGTGGATGGGTAGAGGATGATTCCAGCAAGGTCTGCTGGGGAACATCCCGTGCCGCTCGGCCGCTCCCCACCCCTGCAGAAATTCCTGCTGTGGCTGCTGGCTGTGGCTCTCCCTGCCTGGCTGGGAGAGTTGGCTGGGCTGGTGGACGGTGCTTTGATTTGCAGTGACCCACTGCTCTTTGTAGTCTCTCCTCCCCGCTGGGCCCTGGGGGGATACATTCCCATGAGCCTGAGCAGCAGGGAGAGCCCCTACCTCCCCATCCTGCCAGATGGGAAGATAAGAGGGAGGAATGTCTAGGCTGGGCTCTGGCTCAGGGGCCCCATCTGCATGCAGCCCCTTTCCCTGCTCCCTACCTCCCCCGTACCCCGCACCCCAGGCCAGCCTCCAAGTTCTCTCCACCCTTCCTCAACGTCGGACCGGTGAAGGCACGCGCGGGTAGAGTGTGCAATTTGGGCTTCAGTCTCTTTTCTGCTACTTACTAGCGTGACCAGGGGTCAGTCACTTCCCCTCCCAGAGCCAGCTTCATTGGTACAAGCAGGGCACGCCGTCCTCATCTCTGAGCTGCCGGTGCCCTGCCTGGCACATAGTAGGTGCTGCGTGAACAAATGTTCCTTACTCCACCCTCGAGAACCCAGTCCCTTCCCTACTGAGAAGGCAGCGTGGGTGGCTGGGGTTGAGCGAGGCATGGGTGGGGGTGGGGGTGCCCACATGGCCAGGAGTCCAAGTTAGAAATGAGGCACTCCATGCCTGGCCCCCTAAGCAAGGCCCTAATGCCTTTCGGATGTTCCCCCACTTGAGGTGTCTGGAAAAGGGGTGGGGCTTCTCCTGTGCTAACATGGCAGCTCCCCAACTTGGGGGCTGTCTGGGAAAGCCTAAAGTTCGTGTGAAGAACTTTTGAGCTGGCCAGGACTGTGGCAATTGCTGAGCCAGAGTGCTTTCTTTAGACTAGGCAAAGGCACTCAGAGAGGGAAAGAGGCTTTCCCAAGGACGCCCAGGCAGCCGGAGGGAGCAGAGCTGGGGGCCTTTCTGTTCCAGGTGCCTCAAATGGTTAAAAAAAAAAAAAAGTCAACAACTGACCTTTATTGAGCCCTTACAACATAACGGGCCTTATTATCTTTTATCTCATTAATCATCACATAAGCCCTTTGAGATGGAACCTATTCCTATTATTATTTCCATTTTATAGATGAAGAAACTAAGGCTCAAAGTAGCTGAACAACTTTCCCAGGTGGCCCAACTGGTGCCTGTGGGTCCAGGCTCTGAGCCCCTCCCAGCACCACAGAGCTGTAGGGTTAGGATTCGGTGTGGCTGGGAGGGTCGGGCGGAGGTTGCCTGTGGCCTCCAGTAAACAGCGCAGGCTCGGTCAGTTGCAGAGGCCTGTGTGGGCTGGTGTCCTGACTGGCAGTGGAGAGACCTGGGTGCTGTGTAAAACCAACTTACGATATGACCTTGAGCAAGTCCTTTGGCTTCTCTGGGCTTCATGTGTACAACAAAGATGGTCGAAAGACCCTCTAGCCCTGACATTCTGTGTTCTGAGAAGCTCCCCAGTTGCTGAGCGCTGTACTATGGGCAGCTCACTACCTCCCGGCCAGCCCATCCCCATGCTGGACAGCTCTGCTCTGTGCAGCATGAACTAGCTGCACAATCAAGAATTCCTCTGCCCCTGGTCCCCTGATTACCCTCCTCCAGTGTTTCCTCCTGGAGTGTGACAGCCAAGCCCTTGGCTGCTGCTCTGGAAATATTTCCCTCCCTTCCCTGGGCCTCCACCTTCCTGAGGCTTTTTGCAGGGTCAGAGCACCAAGAGGCCTTCAGAGCCCAGGGTCATCCCCTAGCATGCCCCTGACTAGGGCTACCTGGGTCGGTAAACACCACTCCATGTCAGGTGCTTATTGCGCTCACCCTACCACGATCCCCGTCCACAGAAGGGGAAAGTGTGGGGGTCAGATGGCTGGTGCAGAGGTGCCAAGTCCGCACCCTGTGGCTCCTCGGTGCCGTCTTTGGGCCCCTCTGACTTTCCTCCTGCCTGTGATCCTCCCTAACCGCCCCACTCACGCATCCTGACAGCCAGCTCCATTGTGCCTGCTCTGTGCCGGAGGAGAGACAGGAAGCCCAGTTACGACGCCATGGTAGCGGTCCACTTGTCCCCAGCCCCCTGCCTTGCTGGACCCAGCAGTGAGTGGCTGGCAGGGAGCAGGGCACGGAGCAGCACATGATGCAGTCACGCAGGGGTGACCAGCGGGAGTGCAGGGAGCAGTCTCTGCCCAGAGGACCCTTTGGGGGAGCTCCTGGAGGAGGAGACTGACTCCAGCATGGGCCGACTCCACCAGGAAGTCCTACCTTACTACTCAGGCCCCAGTGGCCTGTCCCTTCTCTGTCTTTCAGCCCATAATGACTGCTGCGCTTATTCAGTAAAACTCTGTTGAATTCTGTGCCAGATACTGTGATAGCAACAACCAGACAAAAATCAAGAGCTTCTGTTCCCTCCTCAAGCTGCTTCCCAGATTGGTGTATAATGAGGGTCAGGTGTATAGTGGTGATACGGAAAGATGAAGGCTAAAACCCAGAGGGAGCCAACAAAGCAGACACCAGGGGGCCAGGGCATCAGGCAGAGGGAGTGGCACGTACAGCAGCACGGGGGCCTTTCAGGGGCATGCTCCATCTGGGGTATGGTGGGCACAGGGGTGGGCTCGGGAGTGGTGGGTGTGGCGGCTGGAGGATGGTCAAGAGTGCCCAGGGCTTGGAGCACCAGTGGGGAGGTTCGGGTATGACCAGAGCCTCAGCTTAGCACGATTGCGGAGGCCAG
>RJWJ010008404.1:0-53632 GCA_004363605.1 Indri indri
AGTTACAGCACGGTTTATAAAGCATAAAGGAGAAAGTACTTTTTGACCTATTTTGTGATTGGCTGTTATATATTAGCATTTTTTAAGGACAAACAGAGCTGTTTGAACTGATTTGTCTACAGCTGATTGGCTAAATTTCACTGAATCATGCTGACAAGGATGTAAAGCTTACATTTTAATTTCATTAAATCATGTTAACGAGGACATGAAACTTGTTATGTTTTGTACTCTGTTTACGGTTAGAGCTAGCAATTCAGGGAAATCAGGATGACTTAAGTTTTGGCTACTTGGTTATGGGCAGCTGGCCTAGTGGTATATATCTAAACAGCGGCCTCAATTTTTACGTGTCTTTAGCGCACTCCTTCCCATGCCCATCCGCGTTCTATATTTTGTCTTACCATCCATCCCATGGACTGCACTGTATTCTATTGGTCTACCTATTTGTATAGCTCCCCACTAGTTTCTGGAAAGTAAGAACTCCGATTCATCTCTGTGTCCCCAGCACCCAATAGAGGGGGAGGGCATGCTATTAGGTAGCTAGTAAATGTTTGGAAACTAGCTAGGAAAGAAATATATCTTTTATTTTTACCACAAAAATGCTGGGTAAGAGATAAACATAAAACCTTAGTAACATAAAACAGTAGACGTTTATTTTTGCTCACAAGCCTATTGCTTGGCTAGGTGATTCTGATGATCTTGGCTAGTCAGCTGTTGGTCACCTAGGAAGATTTCCTGGGCTCTCTCATATATCTGGGACATCATCTGGAACAATTGAGCTGACCCAGCTCTGTTACATATGTCCTTTCGTGCAATTGCCTAGCCTGAGCATGTTCTTATGGCCAAGGTGAAGGAATAGAAGCACACAGTCCTCTTGAGGCCTAGGCTTGGAAAACTGGCCCAATGTCACTTCTGCCTCATTCTCTTGCAAAACAAGTCACAAGACTGGCCTAGATTCAAGGATTATGGAGATAGACCCACCTCTCAACATGGGAGCTGCAAAGTCTCATTGCAAAGGATGTGGATACAGGAAGGATAGAGAATGGGAACCATTTTTTGCAATCTCTGCCCAGGAGAGGAAGCCAGCAAGGAAATGTCTTATCAGTTTCTTTCCAAAATGATCACTTTTGCTACCTTGACATTAAATCTGTCATAAAGGTTTCTAAAAAAGGAACTGTGGCCTTTCTTGGGAGAGAGTGATTTCTACACTATAAAAGATATTCTATAAGAAGCTGAATTCCACAGTCATGGAAACATCAGGTAGGAGAACATAAGGCCCCCTCTAACCCTGAGGGTCACTGTTTTCACATACTTTGCCTCTTTCCTTCCAGATCAGCAAAGACCCAATTTTTGTGCCAGGTGTCTGGGGACCTTATTTCTCAGCCATGGTGCCTGGGTTCTGGCTGAATGAAGGTGGTCAGAGCGTTACTGGAAAATTGGTAAGTTGACACTTTGTCAATAAAGTCATGAATTTTTTTATGCCATTGAATAGCCCATTCTATCATATTACCCACATACCCAGTATCTGGAAGATTTGCAGACTCCTGGGTCAGAGTTCACTCTCTCAGTGCACAGCACGGTTCATGTGTAGCACGTGTTTGCTACACGAATAAATGTCCCTTTAGGCAGTGCTGATTGTCCTTTCATCTCACCTGATCTTTCCCACACCAATCCATTTTTCTCATGGCAGTGAGAGTGATACTCTACTTTGTGAAAATGACAATGTTACTCCCCAGCCCAGACCTTTCAGTGGTTCCCTGATAGCCCTTGGTACATTGTTCAGATAATTTTCTAAGCACACCATACCTTCCGTGATCTGTCCCCTCCAGTCCCACACATCACCTGACATGCTAGGTTGCCCTATTCAAGGCTTCTCCATGGCTCCTATCATTCCACTCCTCTGTATATGCTTCTTTCCCTGCATGGGGAGTTCTTTACCACCTGGACAATTTTACTTGTCCCTTTATAATTCCAGCTCTTATCACACTCTCTTGTTCTTATTGATTACTAACTTGTCTTTTCCAGAGCACTATGAGCTCCTTAAAGACAAGAGCCGTATCATACTTCTCTTTATATCCAGCTCAGGGCCTAGTTCATACAAGGTACTTAATGACATTGTTGGTTTATTAACAATTATTAACAGCATTAACAACTTAATGAAATTGTTGAATTATTGGGATTGTCTAATAGGGTAGACAGAATATCCATAAAAGTAATATGAGTACAGTAACAGAGGTACAACATACAGAGTTGGCACAAAGCTGCATTAGGAAACTCTTTGCAGAGGAGAAGACATTTGTGCTGAGTCTTAAAAGACAAATAGGGACAAAGCAGGCAAAGAAGGGTAGAAGGGTAGGGATGGTCTTCTAGGCAGGAGAACTTGCGTGGGAAGCAAGACACAGAAGTGAAAAATAACAAGGTTTATTTGAGGGAAATTGCAAAAGGTCCACAATTTCAGCTGTGGCATAAATTATTCTTAGAATAATGGCATACAATACAAGTTAGAGAGTAGGACAGGGACCAGATCTTAAGAAGTCCCCGCAGAACATGCTAAGGAACTGAACTTCGTCTAGTAAACCAAGGGGAATCAGTGAAAGTTCAGAAGAGTACGTAGACATGTTCAAGTCTCAGTTGTAAAGAGCTCTCTCTGGCTAGCAGCCATGAGAAGGAAGGCCTGAGGACACAGGGCCAGAGTCAGGGAGACCAGTTTTACTTCACAGACAAAAAGCCACGAGGGCTTAATTGAGGATAGTGGCAATGTTGACTAAGAATTGAGGTCAAGAGATTGCGCTATGGGGGAACCACTGAAGGGTTTGGGCTGGGGAATAACATTGTCATTTTCTCACAAAGTAGAGTATTGGTTCTGAGAGATTGGCTGTGGAATACAAGGGAAACTGAGACCTAGGCTCAATTATCCAACCTCACATTTACTATTATATTGAAAATATGTTTGTGGCTGAATCCTTACCAACTCTTCTAAATGTTCAGCCAAATTAAGAGTGATGCGACCCACAGCTAGATATGCATGTAAATAACTGCAAGTTTCCATTTCTTAGTGTATTCTCTTTTACACATAACTGCCTCAGATTCTCTCTCAGAAGCGTAGGTAAGTGATGGATTCAAAGAACGTGTTCTGTGCTCTTACTCCTATGCCAGGCTACAGAAATAAATTAAGTCAATTAGACCTCATCACTCCATGGTGTTAAGGAGCTCATACTCTGATAAGGAAGCCTAGTGAGTATGAAATAAATAATATCTAATTGGTCTTAATAACCAGTGCTAGAAAATTTGAAAAGGAAAACATCATCATATGTCTACAGTACAGTGGGACTGGAGCCCCCTTTACATCCTCCTATTTAAACTACTTTGGTATATTTATACAACATTCGAGTTAAATATTCTTTCCCTTTTTTGTGGCACATTGAATGAAAACCCATTAATGAAACACAGCCCTTTTCAACATCACAGTATAGTATAATCACCCTTAGCAGACCCTGAACTCATAGATGACATAATCCAGAAGCTGTTTAAAATAAAGATCCAGTAAACCAGTTCTTTGTGTAGGATGCATTGTCCATGAACCTACCCATCAATAGGCTTTCAGAGAATTAGTGTGTGAATCAGACATCTGTATCAGTTAGAAATGCTTTCCCCAGGATTTGGTTCAAAGTTTGCTCTAGTGCCATGGATGTAAGCCATCTTAACCCAAATGTTATGACATACCTTTGTGGATAAGAATTGGTTACACCTATTTCATGAGCCTGAATTTAAATTAAAAATATGGGCTCTATTTTGCCGTTGCTGAAAAATCTTCATGACATTCCAGTGTGGTTTTTGACAGGTGTCATGTGGCTTGCTAGCCTTTATCTGTTAGTTTTGTGCTATCCACCAGCCAACCTGCATTTGGAGTTTGACTTTGGGCAGTTCTACATATACGCTGGACATAGGCATGGGGCATGATTGACCTCTGGGTTACAGAGAATGAAATCTTTAGGAAATCCAAAAGCTAGGATAATGGAGCAAAATCTGAATCAAGAACAAAGCACATATCCAATAAACCATCAGTCCAAAGAGGCCAAGCAAAAAGAAAGAAACCAGCTATAAAATAAAAAGGATAACTATAATGATGATAATAATAATAATAATTACAGCTTATTGAATGTTTTTTCTGTGAGAGGAATTTATATACATAATCGTATTAAATGTTGAATAATATTCATAATAATCACAATGCCTAATGTTATTTTGAAGGCTTATTTCCCAATCTCAATTCCAGGAACTTTTTACATATTATCTCATTTAATCCTCTCAAAATTCTTATGAGAGTAGGCACAGTTGTTATCTGTATTTTAGTGAAACTCAAGGTAGCAAGTACAGCCTGGGGAGATTCCTCACCCACCATCAAGGGCCTTTTTATATGGTTCCTCTCCCATGCACCTTTCCTTACCGTTTACTAATTCTGGTTTATTCTCTTGTAAATTCTGATCTCTGGTTTTGTTTTGTTTTTTTTTTTTTTTTTTGAGACAGAGTCTTACTGTGTTGCCCGGGCTAGAGTGCCGTGGCGTCAGCATAGCTCACAGCAACCTCAAACTCCTGGGCTCAAGCAATCCTCCTGCCTCAGCCTCCCGAGTAGCTGGGACTACAGGCATGCGCCACCATGCCCGGCTAATTTTTTCTATATATTTTTAGTTGTCCAATTAATTCCTTTCTATTTTTAGTAGAGACGGGGTCTCGCTCTTGCTCAGGCTGGTTTCGAACTCCCGAGCTCAAACAATCCGCCCGCCTCGGCCTCCCAGAGTGCTAGGATGATCTCTGGTTTTTAAAACACATTGTCGTCATATAGGACATGAGAAGAGAAAGTTGCATCCTTTTTGTTCTTTGTTTCACGTGCATATCTTCTCTACTAAGCCACATCTGAAAGCGTCTGCTCCGGTAGTGTCTTGTCCATACTATAATACAGTCATAAATACACCACCTAAAGCAGAAAAGAAGGAAAAGGATAAAGGAGATGAAAAGGGAAGTAAATGAGGGGGAAGAGAAGAGAAGAGAAGAGAAGAGAAGAGAAGAGAAGAGAAGAGAAGAGAAGAGAAGAGAAGAGAAGAGAAGAGAAGAGAAGAGAAGAGAAAAAAGAAAAGAAAAGAAATAAAGCAAATATATAAACTGTAGATTTGCAAAAAAAGGTATTTTGTCTCATTTTTACAATTAAATGCAGATCTTCCATTACAAAGCAAACCCTTCACTCCAAGTATGCGAACAGATTGGTACTTTAAAACAGTCTTCATCTGGTTATCTTCAGGATGAAGAAATAAATAGGAGAGGACCCTTTCTGGCTCTGGAGCCCTTGCAGTTTCATTTGACTGAGACTAGGACTCATTTGTCACTCATTTCAAGCTTGTGCCATGATATTTACTTCTTAGAAAGGCACATGCTACCTTCCCATGGATGATTGATTTTTTGTTTCATCACTAAGCACTCATCAAAGATTGGCTCATGCTTGCCAATACTCTCTTCAGAATAGTTGTGCAAAAAGGCATTGCTTTTTGCCCAGACTTTTCCCATAGAACACTGACCCCGTGCAGTCGCTGCATCCAGATGCTGAAGCTTGTTTCCAACTGGACCTTGGCCATGCCTCCCTCCAAGTGCTCTTCTCTTTCTTACTGGAAGTTATTTTTATCGTGGGAGGCATTGGTAAGAGGGGCTAAGACAAGTTCCTAAGCTGCCCCTATGTTTGGCTTTAGATTTCTGGGACACTTGGGCTTAGATAAGGGGTTGCCTTGGAATTGTTTGAACCCGGAATTTGAACTTACAAACTTGAGTCACAGGATCACAAGGCGGCAAGTTACTATGTGCTCTTGGGATTTTAGGATTTGTGCATTGTGAGTGCCTGTCTGCCTCCTCCCTTGTCGCCAAATCTGCTCTGCCTGGGGCTAGCCTCAGGAAGTCAACTCTGGAAGTCATTCTGCCATGAGTGGGTATATGAAGAATAGCTTGCAGTGTGCACAGTGCAGTACAGGTTACAGAGATAGTGATTTCATCCCTTCATCCATTCATTCATTCCATCATGTTACAGAGATTTCCTGAACGATTACACTGGGCCAGGCAACAATGTGGTCATTCTAGTAGTTCATCTTCAAATAAGAAAGTTGGATACAGAACCGATAATTATAATTTACAATATACATAAAATAAATAGTGCTATCCCTGCAGCTTATTGGAAAGGTAGGGGCTAACACTTACTGAGTACCTATTACATGCCAAGTACTTTTAGGCCCCTTAAGAGTCAGTATTTCATCTGATCTTCACAGCACGTGTATGCAGTCAGTGTTACTGTGTTAGTTTGTTGAAGAAATAGGCTGAGATTGATGAGGTAACTTAATCAATGTCTTACAGTTGTAAGTGGGAGAGCCATAATGCAGGCCCAACTTGGCCACCAGAGGTCCCAGATCTTTCCAGAACTGAATCTGACTCTTGTAGAGCTGAATGTCTGAGTTTTTCTTACAGTTCTCTTGTAGACTCCCTTGAGAAGCAACTGCTGTCAGTTATTGTGACATTTTTTTTAAGCATCTTGAAGCAAATACAGTTGGCAGGCTTTGTAAGGCCATGAGAGAAAAATGTTTGTGTATCAGCACTGACAGGATCTGTGTATAGGTTAGGTGCGTCTCCGGCGTTTCACATTAGCTAATTAGAATGACTGCATGGATACAAAGACCAACTCTGCACGAACGAATGCCTCCCTGCTCCCTCCTGCGCTGGCTTTTGCTGTGGTGTGTGAATACCCACCTGGATCCCTGCACAGCTTCCTAATTGGATTCTTGCCTCTCCTCTTTCCCCTCTAATCCCTCTCCTTCACTGCAGCTATAGCAGTCTTTCTAAAACACAAATATGGATCAGAAAAGACCCTTGAGAGTTCTTTAGTTGTCTTTAGAATAAAGTCTAAATTCTTAGAGTGATGTTTACTGTATTTATTGAATGCTTACTGTGTTCAAGGTAACATTCTGAGTGAGAAAATAGTAGTGAATAAAACAGCCTCTTCTGTCCTCTCGCCAAGAATCTGTCCTCTCCTTGTGCTAGGAGGAGACAGATAATACACAATAAATAAACAAATTCCATTTTATGATATAAGTTATTAAAAATAATAGAGGAGATGGTTTGTGAGTTTAGACGGGCAGCTTGCAACTTTTGAAAGGACGGTCGGGTTAGGCCTCACTTATGTGACATTTGAGCAAAGAACCAGGAAAAGAAGGAATTTGGCCATTTGAAAACCTAGGGGAAAGATATACCAGGCTGAGAGAACAACCAGTGCAAAGATCGTGAGAGAGTTGCCTGCCTGGGGTATTGTAGGAATAGCAAGGGGACCACAGTGCATGGGGCAGAGTGAACCAAAATGAGAGTTGTAGGGAGTAAATTCAGAAAGGTAACAGGAGCTGTGTTATTGGCCGCCGTAAGAATTTTAGTTTTTACTCCGAGTGAAATGGGAAGCCTTTGGAGAATAATGAGCAGAGGACTGATACCATGTGACTTAGGTTTTTAAAGGATCATTCTGACTGCTACCTGCCCCGTCGAGAAGCAGCTATGGGTGGGAGTGGGGGGTGGAAACAGAGACCAGAAAGAAGCTATTGCAGGAAGCCAGCTGAGAGATGAGGACTGTGGCAGTGGGGCTGGTAAAAAGTACTTAGATTTTGAGTATATTCTGAAGGTAGAGCCACAGGAATTCCTGGTGGACTGGTAGTGACGTGTGCAGAAAAGAGAGAAGCCAAGGTTTGGGGAGTATAGCATTGTGATCAATGGCGAAGATGGATTAGATGTCACAGGGGAAAGGGGAGGAAGGAATCAAGAATCACTCCCAGTTTTCTGACTGCAGTAACTGACATACTCCCCAAGGTGACCCCCATTACTTGTCTTCATCTTGGTAAATAACACCATCATTTATAATTTTATTAAAGCCAAAAAATTACAATTAATTCTTGACTCTTTCTTTCCCTCCCTCCCCACATCCAATCTATCAATAAGTCCTATGGGTTCCACCTCCAAAATATATCATCAATACATCCTTTTTTTTTTTTAACCTCCACTCCCATCCCTGTCGGCCAAACCACCAGTGGTACTGTTCCTATGCTAGTCTGTGTAAGAAGCATCTCTTGTGCACAGCATGTAGTTGGGTCAGGCTGTTCTAGTCAGTCTTATAATCTGATTTTCACTTGGAGTGTTTAGACTCTTCATATTTAACCTAAAGATGAATATGTTTGGATTTCGATCTTTTGTTATTTATTTTCTGTGGTCAATTCCGTCTTTTCTTTTTATCTCTCCATCCTGACTTCTTTTGGATTAATTGAATATTTTTCAGTTTTCAGAATTCCATTTTAAGTTCTCTATTGGCTTTTAGCTTTTTAATCATTTTTTTTGTATTTTTTTAATGGTTTCTTTAGCAATTACAATAAACATCTCAAACTTTTCAGTCTACTTTGAGTGCATATTATATCACTTTGTGTAAAATATAAAAAGCCTTCAACTGTATTGTTCTATTTATCACCGCCCCCGCCCCCATACACAGCCCTTTATATTGTGGTCGTCCTATATGTGATACCTACAGATGCTATAAACCCAACACTGCAATAATTGTCACGTTGGTTTGCTTTAAATAGTGCATTAGTCCACTCAGACTGCCATAACAAAATATCACAGACCGCGTGACTTAAACCAGCAGGTCCCTGATCTTTTGGCACCAGGGACCAGTTTCATGGAAAACAAATTTTTCCATGGGTGGTAGGGGGAGGTGGGGCTTAGGCAGTGATGTCAGTGATGGGGTTCAACTGTAAATACAGGTGAAGCCTCACTGGCCCGCCACTCACCTCCTGCTGTGCTAACAGGCCACAGAGCAGTACTGGTCTGCCGCCTGGGAATTGGGGACCGTAGACTTAAACAGCAGACATTTGTTTTCTTATAATTCTGGAGGCAAGAAGCCCATGATCAGAGTGCCGGCAAATTCAGTTTCTGGTGAGAGCTCTCGTTCTGGCTTGTGGATGGCTCCTTTCTCTCTGTGTCCCCACATGGCCTTCCTCAGCACGTGTGTGTGAAGAGAGAACTCTGGTGTCCCTCCCTTTACTTATAAGGACACCAGTTCTATCAGATTAGGGCCCCATTGTTATGACCTCTTTAACCTTATTACCTCCATAAAGGCCCTATCTCTTAGTACAATCACTGTGGGGGTTGAGGCTTCAATGTATGGATTTTGAGTGAACACAGTTCAGTCCATGTCAAAGAGTCATACATATTTTAAAGAAATTCTGAGAAATAAAACATAACCTTTTATATTTACCTACATAATGACCACTTCCATTGGTTTTTACTTCTTACTGAAAATGTAAGCTTCCATCTGGTATCTTTTCCCAATCTGAACAACGTTCAGCATTCTTTGCTGTACAGGTCAACTGGCAGAGACATCGTTTATTTTTTTCAATGTATTTATTTTACATTCTATCTTGAAAGATGTTCTTACTCAATATGGAATTCTTGGTTGATAGTTTATTTTTTTGTTGTTGTTCTTCTTTCACTATCTAAGGATGTCAATATTTTGTATTCTGGCACCATTATTTCTTACGAGAACTCAACTATTATTGCTAACATTCTTCCCCTTTGTGTAATGTGTCATTTTTCTCTGGCTGCTTTAAAATGCTCTCAATCTTTGGTTTTTATTAGTATGCACAAGTGTGTTTTTAGGATTCATCCTTCTTGAATTTACAAGTTGATGTCTTTCACCAAGTTTGGGAAATTTTTGTATTTAAATATCTTTTCTGTCCCATTTTCTCTCTTCTCTTCTGCTTGTTAACTCCAATTCCACATATTTGGTACCATTGGCTGTTGTCTCACAGGCCTCTGAGACATTCAGGATGTTATTTTTTTCAATATATATCCTCATTCATATTCTTTCTCTCTTTCTGTCTCTCTCTCACTCACTTTTACTCTCATTCTCACTCACACTCTATTTTTAAGTTCTGTGACTCTTTTGTCTTTCATCTCCAATCAGCTATTAGGCCCATCTACTATATATGTATTTTAGATATCATCTTTAAAAATACTGTTAAACTTCCATTTTAATAGTTTATTTCTTTGCTATTTTCTGTTTGTTAATTGTGAGGATATTTTCTTTTACATCCTTGAGCACTGTTAAACTATTTGCTTTAAAATTCTCATCTAATTCTAACACCTGTGTCATCTCAGGCTCAGTGTTGATTAAATGGCTTTTCTCTTAAGTATGGATTACATTTCTTTATTTCTCCATCTGTCTAGTAATTTGGGGTCATATCATAGACATTTTGATTGATACATCTTAGAGATACTGTATTATTTTCATTTCTCTGAAGAGTGTTGATTTTTCCGGTTTAGCAAGTAGTGAATTTGGCCCAACTGAGACTTCAAGTTTTGCTGCTTTCCTGTGATGTGCCCCTCTGAAAATCTTTGTTGAGTTCTTGTAGCCTTAGCTGGGCTATTTATGGTGTCCCCACACACATGTAATTCAGAGCTCATCCAGAGATTAGGGTAGCATTTTTATGCACATTGTGGGACTTTCTATGGCTCTCTCCTTTCTGAGATCCCCCAACAACTTACTTACCAGCTACTATGGTTGACTTGAACTTCAACCTCTCACTTGTTAACTGGAAAGACTGCATATTTCTGTCTGAGTATTAGTCATCCTGTATGGCACTGATTGGGGACTACCCTTAGGCAAAAATCTGTAAAATTGGGAAACACACATAGTACTGTTTTTCCTTCCATGTGTCTACTTCTCTTCAGTTTATACATGATTTTGGCCATTTTCCAGTGTCTTCAGAGAATTGTTTGCTGTATTTGATCAGCATTTGTCGTTGTTATCTGTGGGGAAATTAGTATGCTATGAGCTTTTCAGCCATTATAAGAAGTACCTTTGAATGATTTTTTTAAAAAATCAAGTAGAATTAATTTATTCTTCTGAATGAAACCCTTCTGTATCTTCTCATTGTCATTGGAATAAAATCTAAAGCCTTTACCATGGCCTGTTTGATTTTCCCCACTTCCAACCTTTCCATCTCCATTTTATACAACTTTTCTTCTTACTTACTCCAGTCTAGTCTCACTAGACTCCTGTTAATTCCCAGGATGTATGAAGCTCTTTCTGTCTATAGGGTCTTTGCATTTAGCACTCCCTTTACTTGGAATTGTTGGTTCCTAATATTTTTCATGTCTTAGCTTAAATTTTACCTTCAGGGAGGTCTTCCCTGACCTCTCTTTCTAAAATTAGTGTTCTTATTATAGTAACCTATTTATTTCCTTCAAAGCACTAATCACTATCTCTAATTATTATACTTAACTGTTTAACTTCAATAAATATAATCACCATGTAGACAGAGATTATGTCTGTCTTAATTGCCACCGAATCTCCCGTGCTTACTTACTATGTCTGGAACAGAATACTCAATTAACATTTATTGAATCTATAAAGAACCTTATCAGTCTAGACTGTATTTGAATATTGGTATGTCCATTTTCCCTTTGAAGGCAGAGCTTTGTCAGAGCAATGACTTTTGTTATCTTTATATCCTTAGTTATTAAAATGATGCCTAACACAAGATAGCCATATGTCACATGTCAGTTTCATAAATAAATGAACTAATTAACAAACTATAAAATTAAATAAAGCTACCAACTTTGATGGTGAATAAAACTAACTAAACTAGCTATGCATTATGTCAGAATTTATTCACTTGTAAATGAAGTTTTTCTATGTAAACCTAATATTAAAGTTGTAAAAAAACTATAGTTTATATTTTCTTTCAGGAATGTTTGTTGCTCTTAGGGACTATTAAGTTTTGAAATCTATAATCCTTTCCAGCAGCATAAAAGAAATTGTATAGGTTGTACTTTCTCTTTCATTAGATTATCATGAGAATTTCAAGGCTGGGAAATCAGGCAAATTTTTTTAGCTTCCGGATAAGACTAGATAATTGAAGAGCTGAAATAGCTTAGAGGAAAACAGTGATATTACAGGTTAATGAAAATGGCGAGAAGGTAGTTGTGAAAAGTGATGAATGTTTCTCCCACCCTAATGATTTCTTTATCATCAAGGCAAAGTAAAAGACAGCCTCAAGAAAAATACATAAAACTGATTTTAATTTTTTTTTTTTTTTTTTTTGAGACAGAGTCTCACTCTGTTGCCCTGGCTAGAGTGAGTGCCGTGGCATTAGCCTCGCTCGCAGCAACCTCGAACTCCTGGGCTCAAGCGATCCTCCTGCCTCTCAAGCGATCCTCCTGCCTCGGCCTCCCGAGTAGCTGGGACTACAGGCATGCATCACCATGCCTGGCTAATTGTTTCTACATATTTTTAGTTGTCCAGATAATTTCTTTCTATTTTTTTTAGTAGAGACGGGGTCTCACTCTTGCTCAGGCTGGTCTCGAACTCCTGAGCTCAAACAATCCTCCCGCCTCTGTCTCCCAGAGTGCTAGGATTACAGGCATGAGCCACCGCACCCAGCCTGATTTTAATTTTTAAAAAAATCATGCAATAAGATAGCTTTGTTTTGGTAAAATGATCATAAGACCTAAGATTCTTAAAATAAATTTCAGATTTGCTTTTGGGGTGTGTTTTTCTTGTCTGTGAACCCTTTGCCAACAGTTTTGATATCTGAGGCAATGCAATTCTCTCTGTAATTTTACAGAAATGTGACTATTTGTAATATTAATTTATTAAATGTTTTAGAGAGAAAATTGGAGATGGATTTGTCTAAGGTCACACCTTGAGCCAGGACTCAACTCAGGTCTCAGGATTCCTTGCCCTGTGTTCTCTCTGCCATATCAAGGGTCAAAAACTTAAAGGCCTAAAGGGATCAGAAAGACAGCATAAATAAGTAAACAGACTCGGCAAAGAATTATTTTTACTTCCACAGAGAATTTTCTCTTGCAACTCACAGTACTCTAGGGCTGAATTCCTTGTTTCCTCCATCAAATGAATTGGCACAGAAAAATATATCTATTACAAGTAAAACATTAGTGCAGTCATGATGATAAATTGATAAAATGTGGTGTCTGTTGCTAGGGAATGATAGGGAGTAGTGAGGCCTTTTGCAAACTGGAGAGTGCAGTCCTGTCTGGAGGGACCCATCATCACTCAGCTGCGGCTGACTTGCCGTGGGGAAATATGGGTGGCTCAGTCTTTTGCAGTCTTCAGTCCTTCAAGAGAAACCAGAATCTGAACTTTAAGTGTAATCTCCCAATTTTAAAATATTGGCTCCTTTTTTAAAACATTATATATCCCAAATAAAATTCATCTGTAGGCCAGATGTCACCTTGTGCTACCCAGTTGTGAGTTCTGTGTTATACTGCATTGCATTGCCATTTCTCCCATGTTCCAAATGCAAATGGAGGAAACAAGAAAATTGTCATAGATTAGACTAGCTCTGTCTATATATTTCTGAGACAAAGACAGTCATTGTTGCAAAACTGGTTATTTCATTGGGAAAAAAATAACTGCTAGTGGGGAACTTTGTTTTTCTATACTGTGCTAAATTCACTAGAGAACAGAACATAAATAGAGAGATCAGCCCTAGGGACAGGCACTTCCAGGCTATTGGAATGAGAGTTCGGTATTTGACGGACTGCCCACTTCGTGTTGATCAGGGAAGGCCTGTACTACCAGCTGCCATGGAAAACAAAAAGTGCAGCTGACCATTTGGGATCCTATTCTCCTAACCATTTTTGCTTTCTTGGTGCACCCCCGTTTCTCTTTCATAATAGATGATATGAAGTGAAAGGCACCTTTGTAACAGGTACTCACCACAACCTTCCTTGGAAAGCAAGTGTTATTATCCCCATTGTACATTTGTAAGAAATGAGGCTCTGAGAGGTTAAGTAACTTCTCCAGGTTTGCACAGAAGTCAAGTATAGACTGCGGATTTGAACTTGAGTCTGTCTATATCCAAAGCCCATGTTCTTTCCACTAAGTCACTGTTTTAAAATGTAGGTTTGTTATTATTCAGGTATGGTGAGGCCAACAGATCAGGAGACAACTGCTATTGAAAAGACAGTTTGTTATTCACAGTTCCTAAGAGGAGAGGGCACTCCACACAGTGCAGGGCTGCAGGAAGCAGCACCGGCCTCAGTCGGGAGGTGGAGGGAGTGAGGGAGAAACATGGGCAAGAGGCTTTATGGTGGGTTTTCATGGGAAGGAACAGGCAGGTAGAGTAAAGCAGTCTTAGTGTTAGTGACATTGAATAATTTTGGTGGGACCTGGGTAAGGAGATAGGAGTTGTCTCTCATAGTCCGGTATCTGGCCCTGGGGTGCTTAGAGCAGGAGAATAGTGGCCCTGAGTTTGAGAGCCTGACAGAGCAGGGGTCCCCAACCTATGGATTGAGTTGTATAATTATTTCATTATATATTTCAATGTAATAATAATAGAAATAAAGTACACAATAAATGTAATGTGCTTGAATCATCCCTAAACCACCACCTCCCAACCCCTGGTCCATGGAAAAATTGTCTTCCATGGAAATGGTCCCTGGTGCCAAAAAGGTTGGGGACCACTGCTGTAACTGGTCAGTGTCTAAGTTTGCTTTATTTTCTTCAAAATGCATCTCATTCATCCATTTGAGATGCCAGGCATTGTTCTAAGCACTGGGGAGTGAAATAATGATGCTCTTGCTTTAAAAGAGCTTGGAGTATAGGGTAAGAGACAGACATATAAACTAATGATTGTAAAACAGCCTGATAGATGCTACAATAGAGCAAGGACAGGGAATAAATGTGCCTTGTATTCCCACTCTCAGCATCTGATTTTTGTCTGCATTTCCTGTCCCTCTCCATTGTTATCCCTGTCCTGCATATACCAGACTAATTTTCCTTAAGTTTTCATCATTTTGGTCCCCAAGTCAAAATAATTTCCTGTGGCCTCCAATTCAATATAAACACTTACCTGACTTTCAACACCCCCTGTCTGTCCCCATCCTCTTTATTCATCTATGTTTCTACCACTTCATTTATTCTCTCATTTAACAGATAGTTACCCTATGATAAATGTGTGCCCAGCACAAATAGACACAAATGTAAAGTGTGGTAAGTGCCACCAAGGAGAAGTGCATGTTGCTACATGAGCATATGGTATGGCTTCACTATGGTTCATTCATCCCACGTTTATTCCACAAATACTTATTGAGCACTTGTGACATGCTAGGCCTGGGGCTGGGCCAGTCTCCTTACTGTTCACAGACATGGATCTTTCCATCTTCATGTCTCTGCTCTCCACAGCCTCCTTTCTGCCATGCTGTGCCTCTAGCCCTTACTCCTCCAAACTCTGCTTGTTCTTGGCCTACCAGCTAAAGCTTCACCTTCTCCAACTATGTAATAACTGCCAGATGATTGACCCTTTGCTTTATGCTACTATGTATTACATGTATTGTATGTATTTCTTATTTTTCACTGCATCCCCCAGAGCCTAGGCACAGTACCTGGCACAGTAGGCATTCGGTAAATATTGAATAACTGCATTCATACATGCATCACATGTGCTAGGTTCTGGGCTTCCTCCTGGAAGTTCATAAATCTCCCTTCTCTGGACTGAACTCTCAAAGCACTCCCCATATAAATCAGCATCAAATCAAATAATGCCTTTAATTTTCCAATGCTGATCCTAGTCAGTTCCTCCTGATGCTCTCAGTGGAGTGCAAACTCTTTGAGGGTCCATAATATGCCTCATCACTGTAAGCCAAAGTTGAACCTATGAGAAATAAAATATTCAATACCTGCATGATATTTTTTTCATTGAACTGCCAATGGCTTTGGTATCATTTTGAAACATTTCCATAATACTGCACCAATGGAATTCAATGACTTATATTATCCCTAGAAATTTAGTAGACAATATGGTAACATAGTTAAGAATAAGGACTTAAGATATAGAGACCTCAGTTTGAGACTGAGATCTGTCATTACTCTCCTGTGACCTGAGGTTAGCTACTCAATCTCTTTTAGTCTCCATTTTCTCATCTCCATAGTGAAAAATAGTATCTTCTTCATGGGAGTGCTATAAGGAATAAATGAAATACAATAACATGTGCACAGTGCTTAACTTAGTATTGCTGTATTGTAAATAAGTCAATAAATCTTAGGTGATATAATTTGTACTACTGTTGGCATTATAGTAGATACACTTTACTTCCTAGCAATCCTGTCCTAAAAGGAAGCTGGAGCGTAAGGGAGGCCATTGAGGTTCAACCAATTTAGTGACTTGCACAGAGCCACACAGCTCGTGAGAATGAGATCCAGAACCCAAACCTGGCCTCTGTGACTCTGAAAAAATATTCTTCCTCTTTCTACAGCCCTGACTCTGAGGAAACATGCTCAGAGAGCCTATCACCATGAAGCCAAAATAGACAGTCTGTTCACGGTTTGAATGAAAATAAATCCATCGGCATGGTTGTTACAGAGTCCTAGAGACTCAGGTAAACATTCGGAAAATACACACATTAGGTTCAGGAACTCGAGCACAGAGCCGGGTGTGTCTTAGCAAGCTGAGTAACAGCATGGGGAAACACTTCTCTTCCTGATGCATATTCCATACTATTTTGTTTAAAGCCACCAAGTGGATTAAGGAATAAAATTTTAGACACAGGATTTCAGATGAGAAAATGATTGTCTGCAGAGCTCAGACATTTCTGCCCTTGAGAGCTGTGTTTCCTGTGTGACAGCTTTCTAGTCAAGGGAGATTCTCTTGACAGCTCTGGGGCACTTCATTATTATTATTTTTTTTAACTGAGACTCCCTCATCATAGTCTCTTTCATTCAGCTTCTCTGTTAGTAAAACACAGTGAGTAATTCAAGGTTTGACATTGCCCAGGGGTGACAGCCTGGATCAGGAGGGGAAATGAAGCGATCCAGAGAAGGTTGGTGCTTTTAACACCCAGACCCCCCACCACTTAACTTGAGTTACGCTTCCTTCCTCACTCCTCATCCTTGGACCTGATGCTTACTAACAATTGAGCCTTGGGAGTTCTATTTCCTGTTATTTTTCTCTCTAAACTTCTTTGTTTTATGTAGTCAAGAGGTTAGCACTAGGTTAATCAAAGCTAAATTTCTTTAAGCTGAGACCATCTTGCTGAGCTAGCATTTTGATGTTCTTGGATCCTCTATGGACAAAAGTTGAAAGAATCTCTCTTGTTTTTCAGATAGACCATATGGTGCAGGGCCATGCCGCCTTCCCTGAACTACAAGCCAAGGCCACAGCCAGGTAACTGCTGTCTCCATTCCCTCTACAGCTTTCCTTGTGTTACCGTACTGAGAACATTCACTTCAGGTGCTTGTGTGATTTTCAGATCCTATGGATAATGAAAATGCCTGTTAGTACTTGCTGTAGGATCATCATCCAAATCCAGAACATACATGTATTAATTTTTAAAATGATCTAAGAAAACTCAGAGAACCTAAAGATCCCCCAGGAATATACCCAAGGTCCACAGATGAGAAACTCTGATGTAGAAGGAGGAGAATGGATTCTGAAGTCAAAACTTCTTGGATTCACATCCCAGATCTACTCCTTACTAACTGTGTGAGCTTGAGCAAGTAATTCGACCTCTTTAAGCCTGTCTCTTCATCTGTAAAACTGAGGGTAATAACTGACATGGAGTGATTTCCAGGATATATTGAAGAAAGCTATATGCAAAGGCATATTTACAGTATACCCCCTTTTATATGAAAAGAAAAAGACAAAAGAAAACAAATGTGTATCTACTCATTTGTATGAAAGAAATATAGGAAGGTTAAACCAGAAACTAAAGAGATTGGTTCTAACAGGAGATGGGTAGGAATGAGGGAGAAAGAATGAGGGAATGGGAACAGAGTAGTAGGAGGGAATGACAGTTCTCTGAGTATACCTTTTTATACAACTGTAACTCTTAGGACATGGTAATACTTTATGTCTGCCTCAAATGAACAGATGATAGATGGCAGAATACGTGTGTATGCTGGGGTGGGCAAAGTAAAATACAAATAGTAAAAAAATGAACCTGCTGTATTATAAATGAATAATATAACCACACTAAAGGGGGTTGGGGAAAGAAAAGAATTAACCTAAGTAAGTTTAGGAAATAATATTTTGACAGCTGGGAGAATTGGATTGCCATATGCAGAAGAATGAAATGGGACCCCTGTCTCTTACCATATACAAAAATCAACTTAAGATGGATTAAAGACTTAAGTAAAACCCGAAACTATGAAAATGCTAGAAGAAAACTCATGGAAAACTTTTCTAGACATTGGTCTAGGCAAAAAAAAATATGACTAAGACCTCAAAAGCACAGGCAACAAAAACAGTGGGACTTGGGGGATTGGGGTAAAGGAAGGGAGGAGTAAAAACCTACCTTACAGGTACAATGAACACTGTTCAGGTGATGGACACACCAACAGCCCTGACTCAAGCATTATAAAAACTATCCATGTAACAAAAACACGCATACCCCCGTAATAGTTTGAAATAAAAACAAAAACAGTGGGACTTAATTAAACTAAAAAGCTTCTGCCCAGCGAAAGAAATAATCAACAGAGTGAATATACAATCTGCAGAATGGGAGAAAATATTTGCAAACTATTCATCTGACAAGGGACTAATATCCAGAATCTAGAAGAACTCAAACAACTCAACAACAATAACAACAACAAAAACAAATCCCATTAAAAAGTTGGCAATGAACATAAATAGACATTTTTCCAGAGGAGACATACAAATGGTTTCATATACAAACAGGTATATGAAAAAATGGTCAACATCACTAATCATCAGAGAAACACAAATTAAAACCACAATGAGATACCATCTTACCCTAGTCAGAATGGCTATTAATTAAAAAGACAAAAAGGTAACAGATGTTGGCAAGAATATGGAGAAAAGGGAATTTTTACACACTGTCAGTGGGAATGTAAATTAGTACAGCTCCTATGAAAATGAGTATGGTGGTTTCTCAAAGAACTAAAAATATAACTAGTGTTGGATTCAGCAGTCCTTCCATGGGTATCTACCCAAAGGAAAATAAATCGATACATTAAAAAAACCCTGCACTCATATGCTTATGGTAGTAGTACTATTCATATAGCAAAGCTATGTAATCAAGCTAAGTGTCTATCAGTGGATGATTGGATAAAGAAAATGTGATATATTTATGCAATGGAATAGTACTCAGCCATAAAAAGAATGAAATCATGTCTTTTGCAGCAACATGGGTGGAACTGGAAATCCTTAAGTGAATCAAGCCCAGAAACAGAGAGACAAATATCACTTGTTCTCACTCATAATTGTATGCTAAAAAATGTATACACATGGATGTAGATAGACAGTGGTGACTTGGAAGAGTGAAGGGGTGGGAGGGGGGTGGATGATGAGAAATCACTTAGTGGGTACAATCTTTATTATTAGGATTATAAATACCCTAAAACTGTGGTCCCCAATCCATGGGCCAAAGACCAATACCAGTCGTGGCCTGTTAGGAACCATGATGCACAGAAAGTGAGTGGCAGGCTAGCTAGCTGAGCTCCATCTGTATTTACTGCTGCTCCCCATCACTCGTATCACTGCCTGACCTCTGCCTCCTGTCAGATCAGCAGTGGCATCAGATTCTCATAGGAGAGTGAACCCTACTGTAAACTGCGCACATGAGGGATCTATCTGGGTTGCGAGCTCCTTATGAGTGAGAATCTAATGCCTGATGATCTGAGGTGGAGCTGAGGCGGCAATGAGCACTGGGGAAGAGCTGCAATACGTGTTATCATTAGCAGAGAGGTTTGACTGCACAGTAAATGTAATGCCCTTGAACCATCCCAAAACCATTCCCCCCGCCCTCAGTCTGTGGAAAAATTGTCTTCCATGAAACCAGTCCCTGGTGCCAAAAAGGTTGGGGACCGCTGCCCTAAAAGCCCTGTCTTAACCACTATGTAATCTACGCATGTAACAAAATCGCCCTTGTGCCCTATAAATTTATAGAAATAAAAAATAATAAGAATGTTTTGATAGTATGCCATATGGCTAAGGATAAAAATAACTGTACATAAATATTGTGTTCTAATTAGTAAGTTTGGTTTTTATAGGTGTATGGGTTAGCTATACTGAAAACGCTTTATGTGTATACTACAATTAAGCAAATAAATAAATATATTGTGGATAATGAGAACCAGGTTTCTCACAAATAGGAGAGGGGAAGGTTGAAATTAACACTATAGTGTTAATATCAACTTACGATTTTTAACATATATAGAGTTGGCTATAAATATAAATAAAGAAGATGTATGTATTCACGTGTGAATATACACACATATATTCCCTAGCTCTCTCTGCTGAGACAGCCTAAAAGCAGTGACACCGTACTAGCCACGTGCACACCTAGCACCAGATCTTGGCTTCTAAATACTATTCTTCTGGGTCTCCAATAAAAGTAATGAGGGCTCCTTAGAGAGATGGTTGGTTCTAGCGCTGGGGCAGGGAAAACACATGAACATTTTATGGTGCCAGAAAGTAAGGAATTACGCAAAAAGGAATTGTCAAAGTACATAGGACCCAGCTTTAAGAATCTCTCAATGGCCTAATTTGGAACAACTTGATCAACAAAATAAATAATGATGGTATAAAATAACTCTGTGAGTCCATACTGATATAAGTAAATAATTGAAGAAGGAAATAAACACAGAAGAAAGGACAGGTCTTCCTGTCCACTGTAAGGACAGTAACCTTACAAATAAGAAATGTAGAAGAAATAATGGAAATGGAAAATTATTAAGCACCACAGAAATATTGTTGCAGGCAAGAATCATCAATGGATGCTAAAATTAGTGAGTAGAAGTATGATCGGAAGCAGGATATTTGCATACTCCCAAAGGATTTCACCACAAGATACTTACTGAGGGAAAAATAGAAACTTTTCAGTGGAGAAATCTGTCAGACAATTCCTTACCCAAGTGATGGAGGTCAACACCAGCAATAACATGTGTCGGTATCATGTGTCTCCTTTATGATGCGCTGAGGAGGACACTACATCATTTCTGTGATCTTCTTGCCCAAAATGCGTAACCTCAATGTAGAGATGGGAAAACATCAGACAAACCTAAGTCGAGAGACATTCTGCAAAGTTATTAGCCGGCATGCTTCAAAAGAAGAATATAAAACTTAAATACTGAAGAACTGTCCCAGACTGGAGGAGACTTAAGGAGATACTACAACTAAAAACAATGTGAGATCACGGATTAGACCCTGGACCAGAAAAGGGACATTAGTTGAGGAAATCTGCTAAAACTCAAATGTAGTATTGTTATTTTTGTTTATTTCTTAGGTGGTGAGTAAAAGGGAACTCCGTCTACTGTTTTTACAACTTTTGTGTAAATCGAAAATCATTTTGAAGTTAAAAATGTAAAAAATATTAAGTAGGTGAATTTCATGATAATAATGCATAGTTGTCAGGCTTTTTAAGAAAAGTCAGGTACTTTATAACAGTAACAGAGAAACTTCAGGTAGCTAGTGCGTGGCAAAAGAAAGAGTCTAAGGTGTTCGTTAATATTAATTGACTCTGGAGCCAAATTGCCTTTCTCTCAGCTTTACCTCTTATTAGCTATGTGCCCCTGGGTACTTCATACCTCATTACGTAGTGATAATTAAGTGTCTATCTGTAATAGGTGTTTAATAAATAATAGTGGTAGTGATAGAAAGTATTGTTGTAGTTGCTTACATTAGACATTTCCATTCCATCGGGGGCTTGCTTTTGAACAGGGGAGGCATGCCTGCACCGAGCAGAGTGAAATGTGTGCTGTGCCAGAACGTAGGCAGTGTGTCAGCAGCCGGTGGGGAAGGAGGATTGATCCTGACAAGGAGTGTGAGAAAAGTTCACAGGCTTCTTCTTTTAGGAGACTTTAATTACAACACCATTACCATGGAGAGGGATTGCACCATATAACCTCCTCAACTAGCACTTCAGGTGGCTTAGAGACCACATAAACTAGAGCAGGGATTCCTGGCTTCAGATCATCAGTGAACCCCTTGAAATTGTGCACAAGGTTTTGCTGACTACCTACTTATGCATGCACTTCTGCGAAAAGGGGCCATAACTTTCATCACATTCTTCAAGGGACCAGCATTTATAAACTGCTAACCCAAAGAAAAGAGCACTGGATTTGGAGTTCTCCATGGCTAAGTTTCCTCACCCATAAAATCACAATAATACTGCCCTGCTTATTTTACAAGTATTATAAGGATGAAAGCAGGTCATGGGATTATCAATATATGAAGATCTTAATGCTCAACACAAACCTAACTGATTAAGTAAGATTTTGCAATGAAATACTCAAAACTTCCAGAACTTTCTTCTATAAATGAACCTCATTTGAGTAGCTTTTATTGAATATAAAAAGGAAGAATTTGTGGATCAGCATGCCAACTCAGAGAAACAGCAATACTGGGTGATTCAGAAGTAGCAATTTATAAAATTCAGTCTTGGAATCAGAGCTGGATTTAAATCCCAAATGTTTTCACATACTTCATACACCCTTCCAGCTACTCCCTGTATTTCTCCTCTTTAGAGCAAGGTTTCTCCAAAGCACTGCCTATACTTTTGGTCTCTGTTTCTTTACTTTCTACTCCTTCCTTGCCCACTCTGGTTTGAATTCTGTTGCCATCACCCCCTGAAACATTTGATGTTAAGGCTGTCAGCAACCTCTGTTTTGCTAAATCCATAGGATGTTTTTCAGTCCCCTGTCATGAGTTCTCAGCAGCATGTGGTACCAGTGATCACTCTTTTCTCCTTTTAATGTTCTCTTTCCTTGGCTTTCCAGAGTGTCACCTCTCTCAGTTTTCTTCCCTTGTCTCTGATTCCTCCTCCTTAATCTCCTTTTCAAGCTAATGGTTTTTTTCTTGACCGTTATTAACATTAATGTTCACCATAGCTAGCTTTCCAGACCTCTTCTCTCTTTGCCATTTCTTCCAAGGTGATCCCAGCTACACTGTTGACTTCATTTCTTTCTGTATGTTCATGATTCTCAAATTTTATCTCCAGTCTACTTAGTAGTAGATATTCGATAAATGTTAGTTCTCTTCCCTTCCATTTTCCTTCTATCGTCTTGCAAAGGAAAGTGCTTCTGTACATTATCTGATCTATGGGGACAGTATTCTAAAACTATGGACCATTATGCTTTCAGGTCTTTATAGGCATAGCTGTTGTGAAAATGAAGTTAGCTCTTTGGAAGGAAAGAAATCCCTTGGAGTTGGGAACCATATGTCTCTTTTGCTGGGACTTGGGGCTTTCCAAAAACAGTGGTGCAGGTTACCCCTATCTCAGAGCTTAGCATCAGCAAGTCCTGTTTGAAACTGGAAACAAGTGTTGAGAAACAGTTTATTTTATATTCTTGATTTACCATAATCCTTTTAGGCCCCATCTCTGAAGAGAAGTGTTTTGTGAGCTTACAAATTAAGTAAACAGGAACTAGATGTGCCCATAACGTAACTGGCAACCAGAGTTTCTCTTTAGATGGGACCATATATCTAGATATTTTACTCATTAGCCAGAGATTGCCTTATGTTGATTGTAACTTTAGCTCTTTTCCTCTAAACTGCCTCTAAACTTGATTTTCTCACAGAACTTTAACTAAAAATGTTTCAGAATGAAATTCGGTGACAACAAGGTTTGGTGAGAAGATGTTGGCATAATCTACAAGTGCTAGATTCAAGGTCGGCAGCAGAGTCACGGTTAAAATCCAGGGCTTCTGACTGTCTGATCTGTTTGATGAGTGTCTTATGAGCGTTTATAATACAAGAGCGAGCAAAGCAAAAAGTCCTCACTTTCATAAAAATTATATATATATACACACACACATATACACACATGTATTTGTACATATAGCACATGTATGCATGTGCAGATGCATATATACACAATATATATGTATGCATACACATATGTAGTTATAGATATAGGGCTATCTAGGTATATAGTCAGAAATTGATAAATGCTCTAAGGAAGAATAGAAATGAGTAAGGAGATGTATAACAAGGGGTATCGGGATGAGGAGCAGGAGCTGTGTCAATGAGGAAGCTGTCCTTAGTGAGGTGCCACTTGAGCGGGACTTTGAATGAAAGGAAGGAGCAAACCATGAGTCTGAGGGGCAGATCCCTCCAGGCAGAAGGAACACCAAGTCCCAAGGCCTTGATCCAGCGGCCAGCTTGGCAGGCTCAGGGCTCACTGCAAAGGCCACTGTGGCTGGACCGAAGTGGGAGGGAGGGGGAACAGATGAGCACTGAAAGTGAGCCAGGGGCCAAACCCTGCGGATCATTGTAGATAACTATAAGGAGACCGGATTTTATTCAAGGTTTTAGTTTTTGAGCAGGGGAGAGATATGATCAGATTTGTCTTTTAAAAGGATTACTTGGCTGTTCTGTGGAGAATAATCTAGCCATTGGTGGGGAGGGAGAGAGAGAACAGAAGCAAGAGATGGGGAAGTTGTGGCCCCTGAGCATACTGAGCCAGCTCACTGTCTCCGGAGGAGGAAGTCCCACAAACAGAAAAGCCTGGTCTGCCCGCGTTCCTTCTGCAGGGGTTACTGTAAGCAGTGGTCATCTCTGTTGTGATTCCATTGGTTTTCAGGTTCCTTAGAATTGTCTTTGTTCTGCTAATTCACATTTTTTCTCTCAACCTGTCTATCTTTTTTCTCCACTTTCCCTGGATTTTCCTGTTATCCCTTTGAGAACAACCAGTATTTCTTGATTTGATTTATTCTTCAGACTGCTTCTGCTTCTGTGATTCCCATAGTCCCGCTCTGGATCAGTTTCTTAAAATTTGCTGGTCCTCTATATGCCAAATCTCAGATACATTTAAAGCTTCCCATTAAAGGCTATGCAAATCCCCTTCAAGCAAGAGAAGGAAAAAGAAAGGAAATGAACATTTATTAAGAATTTGCAATGTGCTTGGTGATAATTTCACATATATTATCTTATTTAATTCTAGATGAGAAAATGAGGATTATTGGGAGCTAAGATTGTTCTCCCTTTCCATTCTGCTCTTGTGTTCTCTGATTCCCCCCTTGGCCCTCATGGCTTTTTAAACCTTGGTCCCTCATTCTGACAACTGGGTCCATCAGTCTATCACCAGATATTTACTTAGCCTCCCTTCTGCTAGGGCAATGATAGAACCAGGGTAATGATATTAATACCTTTCATCCCCAAGGGTATACAGGGATTTTCAGTAAATTCTTGAGGGCTACCAGATCAAAAGTGTTTTGTAAAAAGAAATTAGCTAAGTATTATTATGCTTTTCTTTGGCTTCTATTTTGCAGGCAAATAAAAGTGCTCAGGGCTTTGGGGTCCTCACTAGAAAACCAAGGGCTATGCTGATTTAGGAAGTAATTCTATTTTCTGCACTGTGTGTAGCCCAGCACAGTGCCTGGCACACACATGGGGTGGAGGAGGGAATCATAAGATGTCTATTCCTTTTCCTTGCCCCATTCTTCCATATACACCAGCATGCCTGGGAGGTTGTGTCCACGTGACTTCAGAAGTTCACTCTTTGGGAGCCCAATACAGCAAGATAGCAGAGATATCTGTAATGTGTTAATACAAACACTTAAGATGTCTGGGGATCTACCAAATTCCCTCAGTGAAGAGGTAACCTGATGTCTTAGTCCATAACAAAATACCATAAACTAGGTAGCTTATAAACAACAGAAATATTGTTTCTCACTGTTCTGGAAGCTGAGAAGTCCAAGGTGAAGGCACTACTAGATTCAGTGTCTGGTGAGCACCCAATTCCCAGTTCACAGCATGGTGCTCCTCACTGTGTCCTCACGTGACAGAAGAGACAAACAAGATCTCTTGAGCCTCTTTTATAAGGCAGTAATCCCATTCATGAGGGCTCCACCCTCATGACCTAATCACCCCCCAAAGGCCCCACCTCCTAATACCATCACCTTGGGGATTAGGAACTCAACATGTAAATTTGAGGGAAACACATACAGTCCATAGCACCTGAATATAGTTACCTTTCATGGCAGCTTTTCCAGCTCATCAAGGCTCATCACATATTCTTTCTCCATAAATCATCCATGACCCAGAGATTCCAATTCTAATATTCTATATAAAAGACCTATATTCATTCATTCTACACTTCAGTAACTATGTTTTGAGCACTTGATAGGGTAGGTAAGATATAGTCCTTGCCTGGAAGGAGTTCAGAATCCAGAGATGGATATGAATGAAATAAAGAGGAAATTATTATACAGTGGAGAAAGTGCCATTTATCCATTTGACAAATACTTTTGAGTGGTGCTATGTGCCAAGTTTTCTGCTAAACTCTGAATATATACTGGTGATGTTCTGCCCCTACTGTCCAGGGGAGGCTGTAGGCAGTTAACAAGTAAATGAACCCATAAATAAGTCTACAGTGACCAAACGTGAAAAGACAGAAATTAGCGGAGTGCTGTGATAGAATATCAGGGAAAACTCATTTAGAGAAGGTGGTCAGGGAGGCCCTGGCTGGTGGACTGACAGTTAAGATCTTAAGGATAAAAGGGATATAACCACTTGAAAAGCAGAAGGAAAGAGGATTCCAGGTGAAAGGACTGGAATAGATGATTAGGCCACAGACCAGAGTGGGCAAGGTGAGGTTGGAGAATGGGGCAGGGTCATCCAGGGCCTTTTAAGCCAAAGTAAGAAATTGATTTTGTCCAAAGGACAGTGGTTAGCCATTGCTGGGATCTAAGCAGAGGAGTAATGTAATCAGCGTTTCTGCAGAAAGTCTCTTTATTCCCAAGCCAGAGAGCAGGAATGCTACCCTTAGACCCCCAGTATGGGTGATAAAGGTCGATGGCAATCCACTTCTGAGCGTGTGCGAAGATGCCAGCATCATTCCTCCTTTCCCCTTAGAGGGCTGGGGCTGCAGAGGGCAGGGCGGGAGCTGAGATGGCTGTGGCCACTTAGGTTGCTGTTGGAGCATGGGCCTCCAGAAAGGCCTCCAGAGATGATATCAAAGATGAGTCTAGAATGATGATTGATGTTGGCCAAGTAAACAAGGTAAGACAAAGAATTCTAGGCAAGAGGGAGTAAAAGAGGCAGACATTCAGAGGTTAAAGCGTGTATGTTATGAAAATGAAAAGTAGTTCATTGTGGTTAAAGCATGGTGTGTACAGGCATGAGGAGGGAGGAGGAACGGAAGACATGCGTGATACAGTGAAAAGTAGAAGAGGTAGATAATGGAGAGCATCTTATGCCAGGCAAGGAAGTTGGTGCTTTCTCCAGAGGACAATGGGGGGAAGCCATTGAAGGGCTTTAAGAAGTGGGAGTCATCATCATGAGTTACATTGTAGAAGAATCACTCAGGAAAGAATGCAGAAAACCTAATTGGAGGAGTTAAGATTTCAAGCACGAAAGTAAATTCGGAGGCCAAACCTCTAATCCAGACATTTGAAGGTGATTTGAATAAAGTAGTAGCAGCTAAGCTGGAAAAAACTAGTTACAGGGATATTTGAAAGGAATCAGCAGGTCCTGGTAAAAGATTAAATTTGGGAGCTGAGGGAAACAGGTGAGTCAAAAATGATACACACTCTGACTGTGCCTCTCACTTAAATGAGATTGGCTTTGTTTAAACCAAGGAACAGCAAAGGAAGAGTAAGTGTATCAGAAAAGATGATGTATGTCCTATTAGACATTTTTAGTTGAATTGCCTTTGAACATCCAAGAGGAGGCATTTAAGTAATATTAGGATACTTGACCTGGAACTCACGAAAGAGAAATGGGCAGGAGATGAGGCCATATATTTGGAAGTCCTCAACTCTAGATGGTATCTGGAACCAGAGGAAGAGGATGGGATTATCCAAGGGTAGATAAAGAGTAAGAAAAGGGCCAAAGACAGATCTTTGGAAGATTTCACACATGTAAGGGACAAGGAAAGAACCAGTCAGAAAGGAGGTAGGAAAATCAAGAGACTATAATGTTTTGGAAGCGAAAGAACAAATGAGGAAGAAGTGGCCAAATGATGTAAAATGCAACAAAACAAAACAAAAAAGGCCCATTGTTCTTAACAAAGAACATGTAGTTCCTCATAGTGGGACCAGTTGCAGGAGAATAGGGCAGGCAGAATGCGTGCTGCGTTAGGTTAAGAAGTGAGGCACCGGAGACAGACAGTATAGATGCTTCTTTTCCAAGACTTTCTCTTACTCCCAGAAAGTGCACTCATGTCTCTTGTTATACCATGGGTTCTGATTTTTGGTTTGAGAGTATGGTCACCATACTTCTGGGCAGCCTATGAGTCCAAAGAATTCAGTGATTTATGGAGAGGGAGGGGAGATACTCCAAGGGTGTTGTCTGCATTTAAGATTATAAGTAATAAACTCTAAAAAAAAATCTTCATTGACTCTTGCATTTTTTTTAAATCTAGAAATGACTTTCTTGTGATGGCAAAGAAGAGGGAACTATTTATGAATAACCTAGCATTCTACAGCGCTCAGGGCTCTATGTTTAATCTTTGTAGCGGCCTGTAGGGTGGAGAGTATTAGCCCCAGTTGCAAAGGAGTAAATGGGCTCAGAGCGGTTCGGTGTACCTGATCACCCAGCTGGTACCTGGCGAGTCACTTTATGGTTGTTGAAACTGTATTTTCTTTATCTTACCCAATGGAACTTGGACAGTAAGAATTTCTCCCTGTGAGACGGGATATATTAGCCTGGGGCTCATGAGGGAAAGGGAGAGCGATCCACTTGGGATCATAGTTAATATGTGATTCCCTAGCTGGAAGAGGCCAGGCTGCCATTTGAGAAAGAATTGATAAAACATGCAAAATGAAACAAAGTCAGAACCAAAAAAGGCATCATGCAAGGTTAAAATTATGTGAATAATGATGTGCATTAGTTATTTTAATGTCTTCCAAGTGCATTTCATTTTGAATGATATACTCAGATAACACACGGTAAGGTATAATTGAAAAAACATGCAGGAGAATGGCTGAATTCAAAGAATAAACATACAGCTGTGAGGAGGTTGGGAGTCAAAGGGATAAGCACATGCCCCATCCCCCAGGGATCTCATTATTGCAAGAGTGACCATATACGTAGAGGCTAAATGAATCTCACTGTTTGCAAAGACCTGCAGTAAAATGAGACAATGACGAATCAATAGTAATTAGGACTATAGGTTCTTATTGACCCAGATGTCTGAAACCAAATGCCCTGCTCTGAGATTCCTTGAGAGGCAGAATGAAAAGATTTATAGATGTGTGCTTCTTTTAAAAAAAAAAAAAATCTCTTTAAGAGCAGTGATGCTATTCTAAAGTGGAATAGCATCTAAAGTTGCTAGAATTAGTGCAGACTCTTGACTTCTAGCTAGAAACGATATTCTCCGGATTTGCGTTGTGAATGTGATTCCTGTTGGACGAGGAGCAGAGAGAGCTGGGAGATAGAACACCAGGGTGTGATCCTATTCTACCCCAATATGTTCTGCCCCTGCCTCCCAAGGAGGCCTCAGAGGATCCTTTCCTAAAACCATAGTAGAGTCAGAGTCAGTCTAAACCAGTTTGAGTCTGGGGCTTTGATGAATAATTTCTGACCTGAGATACAGACAGCACATGGCTTCAGAATCACTCAGAGATGGGTTTAAAGTTGGACTCGGTCCTGTCTCTTTACCTCTTGGAGCATCCTCTGTAAAGGGGTGTCGGTGATACCCCCTCATCATGCAGTAGTGGAAGGCCTGGTGTGTACTCAGGGAATGGCAGCTGGTCTTGCAGTGGTTGCTCAGCCTTTTCCCAGTACTATCTTATTCCTCCTAATATGATCTAAGGCAGAACATTTCTTACAGATGGGAATGGGGTGTTACAGCGATAAGCAACGAGACTGCTAGTAGGTAGAGCTGCCCTCACCTCCACCCCAGCACACACCTCTCACACATGTGTACACACTCTCACGTTTACACACACTGTCTCCTGCTCACACAGAGCAGTTTTGCTTTTCTGTGTTTTTTATATTGCATTTCCATATAAAATTTTTGGTTAATAGAAGAGTTCCACTGGTAAAAGGAAACAAAGAGAGTTTTAAAACCACGGCTCTACTTGTTTGTTTGTTCCCTTACTCTTGGTTTAGAAAACTTTCAACAATTTCACAGGATCCACGGGGACACTGGTGGTGACACAAACTAGAACCTGAAATCACTGAGCCTTACTTCTAAAACATTTTTAAAATGCAAAACATAAATAATGTCTTAGGTATCTTAGATGTTAACCTCCTTTAGACATTGATTTCCTATACTTTTTTTCCTGCCATTATTCAAGCTGTGTTTTTAACCTTTAAAGAGAGTTCCAAAGAGCCCCAGTGGGAAGTCGCACAGATGCCAACCTCTGAAATACACACTTTCTTTTGGCATCATTGGTTCAGAACTTGGAGAGGCTAGCCAGCTTTAATTTTTGTGCCATGCAGTAAGATTTAACTCAATGAGGTAGGTATTATTAAATCTATTTTATGAAAGGGAAAACTGGAGTTCAGAGAGGTTAAGGCACTGGCCCGTGTTACCCAGCTAGGACAGGCAGAACCAAGATCTGAACCCAACTGTGTTCTCAAGCCCGTCATCCTCTCTGTCTCCTTACCTGAACATGTGAAGAATGAGGGAGCTGGTCTGACACCCTCCATTCTACACAAGAAGAAACTGAGGGTTAAAAAGGAGAAAAAACACACATTGTCCTTTGTTGGGTTTAGGATGGAAATCAAATCTCCGATTCCTGATCCTAATTGCATTCATAGCATTAATTCACTTTCCTTAGCAAACTCCTATCCTGAATCTGGGATCTTATATTTGTCTGTATTTGCCATCTCATCCTTATAATTACAATTAGGAATACTGATTTTAATAAAATTTTTACGTATGTACAGTATCGTACAGTTTACAAAATACTGTATCTTCATATACTTAATCTTCTTTGATCATCACAGTAACCCTGGGAGGTCAGTTGGACAGAGATTATGATATCTGTTTTTACAGGTGAGAAGAGGGTGGTTCAGACTGAATAACTGTCTCACGGTCATACACCTACTAGGAGTAAAGCCATTCCTGGGTCCAGTCTTCCGATTCCAAACCTTTTTCCTTTGCACTAGGACATGGCACCCTTTTTTGGTGATAGTACAACTTGTCATGAGAGTGCCGTAAACTAGTTTCTCTGGGTGTGGGGTAGTTCCTTTGCCGAAGCTTTTGAGACCCTGCTTACTTTCTTGGGCCTATCATAGAAGTACAAATGGTTTCTTTCTACGATTTGCTCCCCAACCCTACCCTCCTTTTAAAAATAAAATAAAATCCACTTCTCTTCCAGATGCCAGAGTGTATATGCATATTTGAACAGTCACCTGGATCTGATTAAGAAGGCCCAGCCTGTGGGTTTCCTCACTGTTGATTTACATGTTTGGCCAGATTTCCATGGCAACCGGTCTCCCTTAGCAGATCTGACACTAAAGGGCATGGTAAGTAACAGCCAGTCCTTGCACGTAGGTGAAGGCAGGCCAAAGGGCCACAAAGTCTGGAAGAAGCAAAGGGAGGAGAAAGGAAAAAAGCCCACTGGCTTTTCGTGGTTTTGTCGCTGTTGTGAAGGCTGTTGCTGCTGCCCACGATGACCTGCTGAAAGTTTTCATTGTTTCTGAGCCAACCCTGAGAGTGTTGAAAGTAGTGTTTCCTATGTTCAGCTACTGCTGCCTCTTTGTCTCATGGAGTGGTGGAGCATCATGCCTATGTAATTTTTGTATTTACGTCGGTTCATAAAGTCATGTTTTCCGACTGCATCTTCAGGTTGCCCAGTAAATCAGTGGTAAATATTACCACCCATTGTCTTGCTGGCCACAGCTGCACATCTGCCTAGGCTCTGAGTCAGGACTGGTCAAAGTCTATGCTAATATATTTAGGATTTTGGATTAAACCTTGGTAAAAGGAAATAAAATTTATAATTTTTGTTGGAGGACAAATTTCACTTTTAGTGTCCTTTAGGGTGACTTCCACTGTGGAGATTCTGAGCCCTCCTGGGGTGGCCAGGATGAACTAGGTGGGAAAGCTCACAGGCACCTAAGCTGAGATAGGGCATCTTGGTGACCAGGTGAGATTGGGTGGCTGGGAGCAGTATGGCCATCGAGAATCATGCTTGAGGATGGATGAAGCAGATTAAAGCAAGAGAAGGATCCAGAGAAGGGCCCAGGTAAGGCCACAGATAAGAAAATAAGTCGCAAATGCAGACTCCAGGAAGATGTCAAGAAGCTAAGAAGTAGAGTGTTATGTAAATTAAGGCAGGGAGTTCAGACCGGAGGCTGTGAGCAGTGGAAGGTGTGTGCACAGGCAGCTACATGACCGTGGAGCAGGCTTGGTGGCTTCAAGAACTTCAAGACTCAAAAGACTACCATTTTCTGGTTAATTTTATGGAGATTGTTGTAAATACTTTTATGATGCCCACAGGAAGACCTGAACTTGGTTTTCATTACCTAGTTGACATAATCAACTTCTGGTATTAATAATATAAGGGAGTAATGGTGAAAAGAAAAGAAAAAACATAACAAAAGTTATGTTCGTCCATAAAGTGTGCCTACCCAACAAACGGTGAACTTGGCCTCCTTATTTGGCTTGTGGAGGCAGAAGAGTACAGTCCAGAGTGGGCCATGTGGCAACAGGCTAAAGAGCCATACTTTCTGATAACTAACTCTCTGCAAAACAGGGTAGGAGAAGAACATGTCTTATGTGGGTACAAAAACAAATGTGTTGATTCGAGACAAATATCTGCAGCCAAATACAGTTAGACACTTAAAATGTTAAAGAAGTTAAGAAGCTTGACCAGTCCTTAAAACAACCTCAAAACAAACCAGAGTTGCATGGTAAAATGGTCATGGCTCTGGAGTCCATAGACCTGGGGGCCTTCCCTTGCCAATTTTTTGCCACACCCAGCTTCAGTACCCAGCATGTCAGCCTCCATGTCTCCCAGTGGCTTTTGTCTGTTTCTTAAAACCAATCCTGGCATCCAAAAACCTAAGCAATACCATCATAAGGATATTCTAATAAAGTTGACCCAAATGCAGAATGTAATTCCCAAGGAATCAGTCGAGTGTTCTGAGGAATGCCCATCTCATGAAAATAAGTATGTGCTCACCAAGAGACTTCTTACATGGGAACATGTGCCCAATCATATCTAAAAATTCTGTTATTAAAATATTTACTTTTTAAAAAAGCTTTATTGTTTTATAAACGTACCTCATATATTACTTGATACTTCTTAGCAGTGATTTCCCTTTGTAACTGTCCTTGGGTTAGGCTCACAGTGGAAGAGCTATTATTCCATGAGTTTGTACCACAACAATGGAAGGAAAAGGTGACCTAAATAAGATAGAAGGAAGGCAATTCTAGGCTAAGAACTTTAGCCAAAATCTCTTCCCTTCAATTCAATTTTTGATAATATTAAAATAATCACCCTGAAATTCTCCTGTTATCATGTTGTATCCTTTTGCCAGAACCTACAATGACTCCTACCTCCAACACTCATTCAGTAAATATCAGTTTGGTGCCTGTCATGTGCCAAGCACGGTGCAGATGCAATAAGATACAATGATTTCTGCACTTACGGAGCATGTTTAAAGTGGTGGGGGAAATGCTTGATAAAATGTTAATAGCAACTAGAATTGTCAGGATAATCCCAACAGGGCAAGATCCATATACAGTTTCTCTTTTTGGTTGCTAAAACATTTCCCTGGGCACATAATAAGAGCTAAATATGTACTTATTGATAATTTATAGGCAACATGGAGATAATAAAGAGGTCATTTATTGCTTTAGAAAAAATAAACTTATGAACAACATGCTAATACCAAATGGATTAGATAGCTACTGACTCTTACTATCCATATGGTAAGTATTCAATATCGACATTAATGTGCAAGTAAATTATGTTGATAAGCTCCCATTGTATCATAATTATGAGTACATTTGTTCATCAAACAAATACAGGCCCTGTTAGTGGGAGATATAAGGGTAACTAGACACAAAAATCCCTGTCTAGGGAAATATCACTGTCTCTCTTGGGCAGACTGAATGTATAAACAGCCAATGGAAAGATGGGATCAAGCTCCAAATGTCACTTACTGTCCAGGACTCTCTGAATTCACGGAAGACGATTGCCCAACCTGGTCTCAGCAGTCAGGAGAGGCTGAGACAGGAGGTGACTTGGACACAGTGAGGCAGGGAAGAGGGTTGGGGCCAAGGAAATCATAGTACATGCAGTGCTTGGAGTGGAGAGAGGGCATGGCATATGAATGTCTATTACTTTGGCTCCTTGTGTCATTGTCTAACCAGTGATAGACTGCCTTTAGTGTTTTGTCTTGGCAACGGAAAAAGAAAATGTTTTCTCAGAGAACCACTGGCTATACCCTCTACTCCTTCTGCTTCAGTGTCGTTGCACTCTCCCAGTTCTCCACTCTCCCCTCAGTTGACTCTTCCCTCACCTTTGTCAAACATCATCTATTCAGTACGCTTTTATTGAACATCTGCTATGTGCAGGCCTTTGTTAAGCCAGGAAATACAAAGAAAATAAGAAACAAAGAAAAGTGCCTGTCCTAAGTTTACATAAAAGTAGGGGAGATAATTATTGCACATGTATGAGAGAGAGGGAGAGAGAGTGTGTTTATATTATATAACCATTTTACAGTGCGATCCCTGTAATAATCTGTGCAAGCTGAAGGTGACACTCAGTAAACGTCTGACTTTGGAATTTTTTTATGTGGCATTTGCCTAGCAAACCCTGATGCAGCCTTTCTTTACTTCACTCAAAAATATCTGTAAAAATGTACAAAAGGCATAAACTCATGTTAGCTTTGGAAATTAGGATGACACTCAACTAGGAAAACTAGGATTGACATTCTCATAGAGGATCTGGGAAGATTTTTCCAGAATCTAAAGGACTAACTTGTTTGATAAACATAATATTTGACACAAGCACAAAGTCCAGCCTTGAAAGTGTTTGTACCTGCCCGCCGTCTGCTCCCTAGCTAAACACACAGGTTCTTTCAAGCCTAAAACCAGGGCAGCTATCCCTCTACTCTACTGCCGATGGCTGGGGGGTTTTTGTTTTGTTTTGTTTTGTTTTTTGGAAGCAGCCAACGAGTTTAATTTCCTAGACCTCCCACCCTCACAAATGACCAAGTCCCCATCTTCTCTTTCAGTTCAATTCGTTTAAAAACTGCTAACCCAAGAAGCCACCTGGGCAGGAAGTATGAGTTATGACAAATAGTGGTGCCTTACTTTCTAAGCATCCTAAGTAAAATTCTGTTAATGGAGAAGAGGTAGGAAAAACCTTGGTAGCTCTGTGAATTTGGAGGAAGGGTATAGTTTTTCTGTTTGTTCTAGCACTAGAAAGTCAGGTAGTGGTGATCTACCTAAGTCCAACAAAGCTACACAAAATAAAAACTGCTACATTCCAACAATTGGCATCTCTCTGTAGATCTGAAGAGCAAATCCAAGTAGGCAGTGAGTGGGGGGCTAAGAGAAAGTGATGTGTACTATATTCTGGGGAATACTGGATATGTATAGCTCTCCAGTTAGAGTAAATTTTAAAAAATAACAAAGCGAGTCCTGTTGGAAAAACATTGTATTCAAAGAAAAAGAAAGACCATTTGGAACACTTAGGGAAAGACCTCTTAAAAATTATTTACTTCTGAAACCAAAAGAAAATATTACAGAACTACTTGATATATTCAATGGGATTTCTTTAAAAGACATATCTCTATGAAATAGGGCAGAAATTAATTAGGAAAGAATGAATTAAGATGAAAGGACAATGGAATGAGAAAAAAGGGAAATGATGAAGACCACAAGACAACTAAAAATGCAATAACAATTAAAAGCTATATTGAAAGCAATAAGGAGTATAATAAATTCACTGAAGAAAATAAGATCAGGGCTGTCATAAAACTTAGCATATATTTTAAATTTTCTCTGTTAGAAAAACATTTCGAAGATAGAGGCTATGGCTTATTTGCTTTTTTAATCTTAACAGTGCCTAGTCAGAGACTGGCACTAAATAATTGCCTTATGATCAAACAATTATTTCAATCATTGTTTGCCAATTGAGGAACAAACAGTGATATGCCTGAGGTCAGTGCCAAGAAGTGGCAGAGATTGACCTTCAGCCTGCACAGCCCATGAGGCCGCCTTGACTTATAACTCTGGAATTCACAAAATGCACTGAGGACCATTAGAAATTAAGACCCACGGAAACATCATACGTGGCTTAATGCTGAACCAGTCTCCTTAGGCTAGTCCCTGTTCTGACCACCAACCTTGTCGCTCATCCTCCCATTTTTACCCTAACCTTGGTCTTTGGATGTAAACTCTGACCCTGTTTCTTCTTGATAAGGTTCTAATTTCCTTCCCACACTCACTGACCCAGATTTCCAAAGTACTAGCCACCCCTGGTTTCACTTGGCTCTAAGGTCTTCCACTTCAGGGGCCCACTGTCATCAGTAGGAACAGAACATAACCCAGGAATCTTTTTATTATGCTTGATAGTATCATTTTCTTTTTGTTCTGGCAACAGTTGGCTCGTGTTATGTGACTAGCTGTTTCATTTTGCTCTTGGTGATGCAGTATCAACCTGCAGCACTGGGCTAAAAAGAGGTGGTGGAGGTTAGGGGAAGGCAACTCTGTAGTAGGCCTGGACTGAGTCCTATCTGTGCAAATATTTCTGCTTTCCACTAGATAGATGAGGCACAGAAGGTGAGGGCTGCACATACGATTATCTAAAAGAAACAGAAACTTAGGTAGCAATAGTCTCAAAACGTTGAACGCTGGTGATTCTGGGTTCTTTCAAAACAAGACAAAACCAAAAAAATTGCTTGCTCTTAAAAGAAATGAATGACATGGTCACACATAAACATAGATGAAACTAAATACTCACCGTCAGGAGTGCTTGTATGTTTTAGGCATTTTTTATGGTGGTTTTTACTTTGAATGGTTGGTTGGATGGTTTTTACCACTGGGAAGTAGTAAGGAGAGCCCAGGTTTTGAAATCAGGCCTGTATTTAAACTTGGCTTGAAAACGTACCAGTGTGTGACCCGCAGTTCTGTGTGGTCACTCTGCTCATCAGTAAGCAGGAACAGCCTAGACTTCTTTGCAGGGTCACTGTCAGAGTCAAATAGGAGGTGCCAGCACTGTGACAGGCACACAGTGGACAGACAACACCACAGATGCCTTGGAATAGGTGGCTCCTGCTTGGTGGCCCTTACTTTCAAGTTTATAAGATGGCCAGCAGGATTCTAAGTGTGGCCTTGTGACCCTGAGCAGCCAGCTGTGGGCCCCCCACCTTAGCCCCAGAGCTGACTGGACCCACAGTCACTACCAACCAGCCAGGGAAGCTGAACAATCCCTTGGTCCATCACAGGAAGCAAGTCTCACACAACTCTGGAGATTGGTCTCTGTACTTAAGTCCTTGGCCTTCAGTTTCCTCATCAACACAACAGGAAACTCAAATTTGGTGTACCTTATGAAACAGTGTTGTAGGAATTTTGAAAGAGTTCTTGCCTCCTTGTATGCATGAGCAGTTTTTGCTTATAAATTGGTATGACCTTTTAGTTTTGGTATTTTTTTAAATTCTTTTCTCGAAATATCCACTGAAATAAATAAATTATCCTGGAGACATATCAGGCCATGAAAATACACCAAACACACCACATTCACCATTGGTTGAGATATGTCTTCTCTGCTTCGTTTTTAAAGTACAGCACCCAGAATGGAAAGTTACTTTCTGCTTCTTTGAAGAGCTGTAGCTTCTAACGTCAAGCCATATGCTACTCAAACTGCTGGAGAGGTTGAGTGCTGCTCCAACAGCTCTTCAAAGCAAGCACAGAGCAAGTCTGCACGTGGAAAACTGGGAGGGTATCAGGGAAGAAGCACTGAGCGAGCTCAGCCAGTTCCCAGGGGATCCAATCCCAGCTAGAGGCGGGTCTCCCTAAGCAGATCCAGATGTGGGTGGAGTCAGCCACTCCCAACAGTATTTGCAAGAACTCAATAGACCGCAGACATCACCCCTGTGGCTTCTTCTGATGGGGAGATGGATGATGGAGCTTGAAGCTCAGGAATAGCCTTTGAGTGATGTATTTATAAGCCTTGGAAACATATGGACTCTTTGACATGAGTTTGCGGATGTTTTTATTGTAATTTAACACTGTTTTATTCAGCCATTTTTTACATATTGTTTTTGCTTATGAAAAATCAAATCCTATAACAAAGCTTACTATCTTCAGTGCCATTTAACTGGTTTTCTGGTGTATGTTTTCTTATTGGAGTGACTAATTTACCAGCTGGCATTGTGACTTATAAGAGCTACCATTTTTCAGGGACCTGATATGCCAGGCACCATGGTAGATGCTTTGCATGTATCATCAACAAGCATCACAACAACCCTGCAAGATAATGTTGTTGCCCCATTTAATACAAGAGAGAAACTGAGTCTCCCACAGGAGAAAAGAGTAGGAGTGGGATTGAAACCAGACGGTTCAAACCTGGGCCACTGCCATTCTCTGGGGAAAAACTAAAAATAAAAAACTAACTTTGTGTTTTCTTCAGTCCTTCTCTGTTTTCAATGTGCCTGCCATATTTCTTTCTTATTTAGCGGCTTTTTAAATTCTATCACAGAATCAGACTTTTTTTTCCTTAATGCTTCTTATCTTTCCTGTGTACACCAAACAAGAAGTAAAACTAGGGGATAGACTATGGGCAGGAGTATTTCCCAAGGTGATGCAGTGTGGTAAAAGGCTGAGGGTCAAATCAGGTAGAATCTGCTGGGAAGGCTCAGAAGATTAACAGTAAAAAGGAAGTAAGGCCAGAGGACCGAGGATGGGATCCAGGTTGGCATGCAGACCCAGGACAGGGTGAAAAACAGCAAGTAGGGGCCAGAACAGTTGTACAGAACAGCTTTGGGACACTGGTGCATGAGCATATCAAAATGGCTTAGACTTAGCACCTCAGGGCCCAGGCAAACAAAGGGGTGTAGAGCCTGCTGCATTGGATGAACAGCAAATGAACTCGTGTTGTGTGGTGTAGAATTCACAGTTCACCAATAGACTGACCTCATGAGAGACTGCATCCGTCCATCATCTGGTCATAATGTGTGTATTAGTTTTCTATTGCTGCTGTAATAAGTTACACAAATACAGTGGCTTCAGTTCATCATCTCACAGTTCTATAGGTCAGAAGTCCAGGTTGGCTCTACTGGTTTCTCTGCTCCAATTTTCACAAGGCCAAAAACGAGGGCTTTGATTTGGGAGATTCTGGGAAAAATCTCTTTCCAAATTCATTCAAGTTGTTGGCCAAATTCATCCCATGCAGTTGTAGGACGAAGGTCCCTATTTCCTTGATTTCTTCCCAGGATCCTTCTCAGCTTCCATAGGCCACCCACATTCCTCAGCTCATCACCCCCAGCACCATCTTTAAAGCCAGCAGTGGTGCATCACGTCCTTCTCATGCTTTGAACCTCTGATCTCCATTTCTGCCTCATCTCTTATACCGTATCTCTTGAGTAACTCTTCTGCCTTCCTCTTCTGCTATTAAGAGCTCATATGATCACCCTGGGCCCAATAGGATAATCCAGGGTAATCTCCTTATTTTAAGGTCAACTGGCTAGTAACTAATTCTATCTGCCAAGTCCCTTAATAGCAGTGCCTAGATTAGTATTTGACTGAATAACCAGGGGACAGGAATCTTGAGGGGATATCTTTAGAATTCTTCCAACAGTAGCACATTCATCTGCATTTCCCAAATCTGGATGGGTTTGGGGCAATGTCCTGTGTTAGACTATATTCTTGACACTGAAACCTCTAAATACTGTTGGGGAGATTTGTCCCCCTTTCTCTTCCAGCCTGCTGATTATCTCAGACCTGTCCTGCAATCTCTCCCTGCCCTCCAGAGGTTTCCTATAAATCTCTGATCCTCCTCATTGCCTTGTCTGTGAGCTCCACCTTCATTATTGACTGAACAAACAGCACTTTTTCTGGTCTGTTGTGTTCTGGACAGCTTTCAGCTAATTCCCCTGAGCCTTGGATACTTCCATCAAGCTCTGATGACCCTAGAAAATCTCAGGGCTTGGGAATCCCATTTTCCTGTCTTTTGTAATCTTTAGAGACCCCTTGGGAAGCTATTCCTAAGCCCTTTTTTTCCTTAATGACATATATAATCAATTAATTTAACAACTGGGAAGGAAAAAAATTTAATTACTAATACATTTATTAATAATCTCAACTATTTTAGGGCCTATGTGCTTATAATTCATAATACCAAGGTTTAGAGCAGTCATTGCCACAATTTGTTGTGCATTGGGACCTTGATAAAATGCATATTATTGGGCCTACACCAAAGGTTCAGTAAATCTGGAATAGGATCCCAGGAAATCCGCACTCAACAAGGATTTCAGGAAAGAGTTAAAATATGTCCAAGTTTGGACAGCTAGTAAGCGGCAGGAAGATTTAAGCTGAAGTCCAGGGTGAAGAGTATCTGTCTCTCCTTTTTACATAGTGCGTAGGTTGATAAGAACTAGGGCTTCCCCAAGGAGTCCTTGCAAGTGGCCCCTACTGTGCTATGCCTGGGCACTCACTCATCAAAGGCACTTTGCTTCTCCACACCCCTACTTGTCTGTGCCTATAACATTATCATCCCAGTGCCGATGATCAGCTTCCATCCTGGCTTCCCCACACTGGACAGCCACTCGGCTTCAGTGCCTCTTGTTAATACCCTGATGGTACCCATAGCATGATGAAGGAGCTACTTTGTGGCTGTATTCCAATATATGAATGAGATTGAGCCTTTCATGAAATTGAAGAGAAAGAGAATGAACATTTATTAAGAGAAAGGGAAATAAACTGAGCACTTATGAAGTGTCACCTGTGTGCACCCAGTTGGCAACGTAAGAGCTAGAGGAGTATCTAGTTCTTGTAGACTCAGTACAGCTTACTGAAAAGTGATATCTCATTTGCAAATGATATCTCATGTAACCCTCCACAATAATACTTTAACGTATATATTATCATTCCTATTTTGCAGATGAAAAAATTGTAACCGAGAGAGATTACAAAACTCATACACTGTCATGCAGCCAGTTAGAGGGAATGTCAAGATTTAAACCCAGGTGTCCTACTCTGAAGCTCATTCTTCCCATTGATATACACTTCTCTTCTAAACTCAAAAATGCCAATGTTTACATAAACATTTTATATCTATAATCTAGGATGTTAAAATTATGCATTTTGCAGTTATTTGCATTTTTTTTGGCCTTGTATATAGCTTTCACACATCTCCAGATATTAATTATAAGTGCTTTCTCTTGCAGTTCTCCTCATTACACAATAACAAAATAAATAAAATGTGCTTACCACTGCAACTCTCCCATGGGCCTTCCCCACACATTTGACTGTCTCGCCCAAACATTCAAAATAGGCATATGTACATCTATAAACACACTCCTTCCACTTACGCTTCCTCCCCACTTCCTCTTACTGATGGAAGCAGTCAGCCTTCAGCTGGGCTATTGGCTCCTCTGGCCGATCCCAGCCTTCTTAGCCATTGCGAAGCTGTGCCTCCCCCAGGATATCCCTGGCACTCCCAGGGCACTGCCACCACCTCCCTTCCAAGACAGCTCCCCGAGGATCCTATTCAGCCTCCCCAGCAGTCCACAGGGCAGGCGCTCCTTAGAAAGTTCCATCATGGGCTGGCTGTGCTGAGGTCTGTGGTATTTGGGAGAATATCAGATAGACTTAATGATCATCTTCCTTTCTGTCATCTCCATTTGCATATCAGGTAGATGTCAAGGAAACAAGGACCCCAGACCATAGTATCTTTGCACTCAGAGAGACATATCTTTCACTAAGTCACATTTCAACACCCTGGCTCTGGTGTTAGTGGTGAGGGAATGTTGGAAATGGCTATAGCAGAACTGTGTTCGCTGTTTTCCTTTTGATACTGAGTACCTTCCCTATCATGATCCATGTAATAAATCCCTTCTAGAATTTCTTCCCATCAAGAATGGCTGTGTTTGTTTTCTTTATCAGAAAAAGAAAAGCTTTATCACCCATACTGTGTCCCTTTTTGCTATAGCTGCTAGCAAGCTCAAGAGTTAAATTTAGTGCTCAATTACATTGATGATCTCATTCTCAGTTTCTGAAAAAAAAAAATTATCTTCCCTTTTCTTCTCTATGATTTCTGAGCTCTGGAGGCACTGGAAATTTAGAGAAGAGTCCATGCTATCTTTTTGCTTGAATCTCACTGCTTTTCAGAAGTTCTTGTGGCTATCTGCTGGGGATTAAGGGAATTAATTTCAGCTATGTCACGACCCTTCTCTCTTATGGATTCTTACTAATCGAGAAGGATAGCAGCACCATTATCAATATCATTGTACAATGCACTGAGGTTCCTAATAAATACTGAGAAGGGAATGCGTCTTATATACAAAGCCAAATTTCACCCCTACCCCCATCACAAATTGTCCAAATTGGGTTTTCAGGACCCATCTGTGGCCCATGGCCTAACTACTTCCCAGTGATAACCAGAGAGGAAGGCAGAGGGAGGTGGCCTCCTGGACTGGCTCTGGAGGGGCGCTCTAAGCCGTGGCCCAGTCAGCTTCCTGGATAGACCAGCAGCAGAGGCCAGCACAGGAGAGAGAGAGAAACCAATGTGACTAGTGAGCCTCACCACCTCAGGACCACTGCCTGCCATGGCGCAGGTGGTTCCCACAGGTTGTTTCACTGAGGAGGCTTATGACTGGGCTGAAATCCTATTTACTCTGTACCTTTTTATAATCCATTCTCTCAGATGGGGGTGCCTTCCTCTGATGCACACAAAGGCTGTGTATGAGCCACAGGGACCCCACTTCCTCTGACGAGGAAGGCTAAGCGTGGGAGCATGGCGTGAGTGTCTGAAAGTGTTCTTCCAGTGCTCTTGTCTTTGAGGCATGGTGCATGTGTCCCCTCCTCTGTGAATGGGTGAGGAGCCGAGTTAGTAAATATTGTCCGCCTATAATTATAGAATTCTACAAAGAAGTATAGGACATTAGGAGAGAGAGTCGTGTCCAAAAGTTGAAAAGGAGCATTGAATTGTCACTAGTCCACACATTCAGCAGTGTTAACTTAGTGCCTACTATGTGCCAGACACAGTGCTAGGCATCCAAGATACTGCAGTGAATAAGACCAAGTCTGCCAGAATACCCAGGTTCGGGTTTCCATTCTCTATGTTCCCTTAGGCAAGTTATTTCCTCACCTGTACAATGCAGTTCTGTAACGTCAGCATTTTTCATGTTCTCTCCTCCTTCCAGCACTCTTCCCCTGTATCCAGGGAGCTTCCTGAGGGATGTTCTTTCACAGTAACTCGCTTGGGAAGATAACATCCCCAGAGTTCCTCTCTGGTCTCTTATTCAAATTTTATGTCTTCCCGTGTGTTAAATTCAAAGCCATAGTTCTCATCTGATTGTCCTATTATTTGCCAAGAAAAACTAGCAGCGGGTAGCTCCGCTGAATTGAAGAATCCCCTCATTCACAGACGTAGGTGAGTCATTCGGAAGCCAGAGCAGGGGACACTGAGCGAGGAAGGACAAGAGGAGAGGCTGGGAAGCGAGTGAAGGCGGCCCAGGAGAGGTGCAGGAGGCGGTGAAGGCATTCCCACTGCGAAAAGAGGCCACGGGAGAAGTTGGGACAGGACCGGATTTGCATTTGAGAACAATCAGTGTGGCTCCATTGCAGAGAGGAGCACAATTAGAGACAGGGAGATTTGCTCAGCGGTTTTCTCAACAATTAGGAAGGGCTTAACAGTGGTCTGAATTAAGGAAATGAATGACCATGAGGACTAAGAAAAGATGGATTTGGAAAAGTTTGGGGAGATCAAATGTACAAGACTTAGGGATTGATAAAATCTGCATAGAGAGAGAGGATTCAAGAAACAGGGCCCCCAGGTTTCTGGTTTGGGCCACTGAATGGCGTCTGTGCCCTGCAAGATGCCAATCCTAGTTGGGGGCGGAATCTGGAGAGAATAATTAAATGGGGCTGGAGGTGAAGGAAGGGACCTCAGTAGACCACTCAGCTCCCCCGTTTTGATGCAGACAGCATGCCCACACCTGGCTGAGCTCGGGACCATGCACATCATGGGAGCTGAGTAAATGCATGTTGCGTGAATTAATTTTATAATGTGAGTCTAAAGTGAGCTCCAGTATGGATGCCCACAAACTTCAAGCTAGGCTTGGAGAAACCAGCATCTTTCACCTTCTAGAAATGTCCTGAGACAACACCTTGGTGAATGAGAGACGCAAAGGTGGACTGTGAACAAGCCTTGAAGACATTCCAATCCAGCATCCTGTTCAGTTCTGGAATCTCAGAGACCGACATATTCCATATAAGCATATGATTCTGATTGACTTTAATGAGATTCCCTTGCAAACCACAGATTCTAAATTATCCCCTTGTAGGTATAATATTTATAGGAGACATATTACTTTACCCTGAATACCCCTTAGGCACCGTTACACTGAATTCTGACAATAGTAGGACTCAAATCATATCATCTTGTGCTAGAATGCCCCTGTTACATGTCGATTTCTTGTAAGCCACAGAAAATAGATATTTATAAGAAAAGGGCATTTTTTTAAAACAAAGGTATTTAATTCGATACTAAGAAATATCAAACACAGTCTTCCTATGGTGTTTATTTTATTCCGTTTTTGTTTAATCTAAGGACAAGGCATTTTTCTTTGGGGGAGGAAGGGATAGTTTTTCCCAAGTCTGGAGATTAAACAATTTAGTAGGCATTTCACGTTCAGCTCACAAAAAGGGGATTTGCATATGAACTTGCTTCGGTGAGAAAACACATCTGAACGTGTTTCATGGGAACTATCTCTATCCATGGCAGCTCCTTTTGACCATCTCCTTCTTGTTTTTTTCCTCCATCCCTCCAGGTCACTGGATTGAAACTGTCTCAGGACCTCGACGATCTTGCTATTCTCTACCTGGCCACAGTTCAAGCCATTGCTGTAAGACACTGTAATGACATTTTTAAAGAGACTTAGAGCTGTCAATATGCTCTGTGCCACTTGTTCCCCAAGACACATAATATGCTTTTATGACAGAGATTCTTAATTAAAAAGGAGCTTGCAAAAAGGAGATGCCTGAATGTCCAGAATGTTGATGAAGATCCTTACCTGCTTTAGCTAATAACCTCACATAACTAAAAGCGCAAAGGAGTTAAAGTCTTTGAATATTATACTTGTCATTTATCTGATTTGTCTTCTAAAGTTAATTAAATAGTAGTAAGCAAGCAGATGCCATGTATGCTTACATTAGGAAAAACTGGTATTAAGAATGTCCGAATTTATAAAACACATGATAATTGTTCTTTTGCAAAAGGATTCATTATAGGGTTCCTTTAAATAGTAAGCTTCCTTACAACATGAAAGTGTGTGTTTTAGATAATTAGCTGCTTAAATGAGAAGTTAGGATGATTAGGGAGGAAGGGGAGAATTTAATTCTAAAATGTTAGGACTAAAGATAAAACTAAAGATAAATCAAAAATAGAAACAAAAATCCTAAAAGCTCAAACATTGTCTAAGGAATCAATCTTCTTATCTAGAGGTGATTTACGGGTGGGCTGCAAAAGGATTCTAAACCTGGAAATCACATACAAAAGGTTGTACATGTGTACATGTTCCAAAGTGGGAGCGTGGGTCGTGGCTTTCAGGGTCTCAAAGCAGGTAGGTACCCCAAAATAATAGTTAATGCAGTGAGGCTTAGCCACCTGTGGAAAGAGAATGGGAACCAACAGAAAAGAAAAATCAATGCCCTAAATTTTGACTCAACATTTATTTTTCAGTGACACCTATTTAAACAAATATTTTTGTCTGTTAATGCTATAAGTACATATATAATATTAAATTATTCTGTTTGTCCATATAACTGTATAACCTCATTACTTTAAATAATAGAACTATATGCATATTTACTCATATCATCAATGAAAGTGCTTTTTTTAATGCTCAGAATCATCCAGGTACTATGTATTTATAATAAAGAATGAAATTTCCCAAATAATAATAATAATACTCATAATACTAAAGAAATATACCTTCTTTATTGCAACTGCATGTGAGTATGGAATTGGCCAACTAGATTCAATAATCCTTTTAGATTATAGACTAGTTTGACAGTATTTTCCTGAAGCAACATTCTTATTGATTTAATAGCTTGGCCAGTTCAGTGAAATCAATCAGGCAGCTTTATGCATGGAAACATGGTCAAAAACAGACCATGACATCTGTCAAAATGGAGGAAATTAATAGTAAGATGAAAACAGAGAACAGAAGTATGTATCAGTAGTAAAGACAATTATTCAGTTATCCTGTTTTGTGGATAATAAAATGATGATGATGGTGGTGGTAATAATAAATAGAATTTGGGCATATTTATTATGTACCAAGCACTGTGCTAAGTATTCTATACACATTATCTGATTTAACCTTATGACGTAGATAGTATAATTCTCATTCCACATATTAGAAACCTAAGCTTCCTTGTGGTAACTTGCTCAGGGTTATATAGCTAGTACATGGTAGAGCTGAGATTGGAACCCAGCTTTCTAAAATAAAATGAGACGTATGCCAGTCACACATGGCATAATGACATTCGGTCAACAAGGGACTGCACGTACGATTGTGGTCCCGTGAAATTATAATACTGTATTTTTACTGTACCTTTCTATTTTTAGATATGTTCAGATACATAAATGCTCACCATTGTTTACAGTTGCCTACAGTATTCAGCACAGTAACATGCTGTACAGGCTTCTAGCCTGGGGGCAATGGGCTCTACCATATAGCCTAGCTGTGTAGTAGGCTGTACCATCTAGGTTTGTTAATGTATATACTCTGTGATGTTTGCATGACAAAATCTCCTAATGATGCGTTTCTGAGAATCGTTAAGTGACACATGACTGTATTGAGGAAATTTTGCTTTCTGATATGGTTTGTTGTATGGAAAGCCTTGCAATATAACCAATCACTTACATTGAAATGAATCATCCTGGATAGTCAGAGCTGTGTGATGCTCTCTCCCTTCTGAGCACATGCTGCTAGGAGGACATGAAGGACAAGGCCAAACAAGATTGGCCAAGGGGCACCATCACATGATGGTAATGACTGTTACCTTTCAGCAGACACTGACTTTGTGCCAGGCACCAAACAGAGTGCCTTACCTACCTGTCACTTAGAACGGTAACCCTGTAAGTAGATGGGTTTGTTCTCATTTTACAGACGGGGGAAGACCATTTGCCAAGGTCAAACAGCTAGTGCATGGTCGTTGGAATTTGAACGTCTATCCCTCTCACTCTCAGGCTCCTGCTCCTTCTGCTTTTCCATGCTGCATTTTTCTTTGATCTGTTTCTAAAAGCTGCATGGATAAAATAAGCTTTCAGGCATGCCCGAGAACAGTTTTTTACTTAACACATGTGTGAGAAAACATCATTAATTTGGCCTGGGATTGTTTCACAGAGGTGCCTTTCCTGGTAAGAATACTGAACAGAAGTCCAGGAATGTATAAACGAGGTTAAACTTAATGCAGGCAGAGGAGGAGGGGGGAGCCAGCTACATTTTCCCAAGTACCACACACTTGGAAAATCAATCTTGTATTTAATGGGCCGTACATGTATTAAAAGCTATCATATTTATTCTGTCCATTGTCTTAATGACCTTTATAATACCACAAAGGAAAGGCATTTTAAGACAGAGATTTTTCGATGAGGCTTTATTGTGGTGTCAGTTGAATGGTGAGGGGTTCAATCTGTTTTGCAAAAGTATCCAGACGTGCTAATCTTTCAGGCAAAAATGTGCATTTTAATGAGGCATTCTGATCACAGATATTTTTCCGTAATGTTCAACTTGGAAAATTTTTGTTTGTTTGTTTCATTGGCCCTGAATATTGACTTAGCATCTATTTGTTGTTGGTGAGTTAAAGTTAAACAAATTCCTTTCTCTCTGTAGTAATATGTATGGTTGATATTTTGTAGGGATGGAATGAAATTTAGGCAAGATTGCAATGAAGTTAACTTGGGACTGTGCGAAACCCGCCGTGAAGTAAAATTCTCTCTTGATCACGCTTAATTGAAAGACCTGTCAACCACCCAGTTTATCCATAGCCTGTACATCTATAGTTTTCTTTGCAGAACAGACCCTTAAAAAGTACTATTTGCATTTGAAGTCTCTTGATTTGCATTTGGTTCTGTGCATTCCCAGTGGAATAGCCTAATTTTAATTTAAATTTCTCTGTGAAAACATTTTTTCCAGAAAGGTGAGCACAAAATTATTTTTATACAAAGCCCTTTGGTGGGACATTTCAGTAGGGTGGAGCATTATACAGAGCGGAGTCTGGGACACCGAAAGGGAATGCCGTGTAACAAACTGCTGGCCGAGTGGGAAATTCCAGCCTACAATGCCACACACAGGAGAGACAGACTGTCACAGCCCCTCTCAAGGGAGTGCCTCTTATTAGGATCATTTCTTTCCTGTTCCCAGGAAATGTGCTTTGTATTACCCTTGTGTCAGGACTGCTAATCACATGGTCCTAGGTCCCTGGTTTTAGAAATACCAGAAATGTCAGTTTTGCGTGGCATTTCCATACAGATTAGGAGACAGCTACCTTCCCTCCCATACAGACTGTATTGCCTTAGTCAAATTATATATCTCCTAAGTGGGGATAACAATAGGCAGTTTTCACATTTGCCCTGGGATTGGAGATGACATTAACATGCATAGCAGGGCGCCTAGCATGTAGCTGATGACCAGAATAGCTCTTATTTGTAAGCACCTTCCATAGGCTGGACTTTCTTCTACAGATTTTACATATGCTGCCTACAGCAGCAACCTTGTGAGGTAGCTATTACTGTATTTTATCAAGTCTAAGATGAAATTTTTAATTTTTTTGCAAGGTAACATTTCTGACAATCCATAGAATTTTTAACTGAATGAATATGGTGTTATTATTCCCACTCAAAAAATGAGAGTTGAGTCATAGAAAGGTTAGGCACAAGAAATATGTGAAGTGCCTGAATGCCAACTTAGGTTTTTTTCATTCAAAACTCATGCTCTTAGCTACGACACATTCATACCCCTAGAGTAGACCAGGGTTTCCTAGAATCCACCAGCATCAAATGATCCATGTTGGACTTAAGGGCATCTGTAGACTTCCTGAAATTATCTATAATACTATCGTGTAGGTGACTTTTTTTCTGGGGAGGTCAGTACGTTTTATCATATTCTCAAGGGGGTTCATGACCCCCCAAAAAGCTTAAAAAAGAACATCTGGGGGTAATCAGCCGTAGTCAGCAAGCAGGATCTGGTCTTATATGGTACAACGTGTTTTAATTTTTTTTAACACACTACATCTGTGAACTGTCTTTGGCAGTCCAAGTTTTACCTCATCCATATTTTTACCAGATTCGTGAATAGCTTCAACAAACCCTAAAGACCTCTGGGCTAGAACTGCTGCCTTTTACTTCTGAACTGCTGCTGTTTTTCATCATTTACTCCAGAGCAATTGATATTTCATGTCCTACAGTCCCCAGATCACCCTCTGACCACTCCCACCCACACTCCTTGGGAAGACAGCTCTCCCGACAGCCTCCTCAAAGGAGGCTTCACCTGCCCTGCATCCCTGCCCACCTGGGACCAGAGATCAGGGCAGCATCCTCCTGACTTTCCCAACCCTATTCCTTACCGTGGCCAAACTTCTGTTCCTTCTTGCCCTCAAGCTAAACTACCTCTTCTCCCTCTCTGAGCACTTGGGTACCAACCCCAGCGACACAGTCACACTTTCTCTAAAAACTGTGATATTGGCTTGTGTCTTCTCTCCAGCCTGAGATATACCTTCTTCTTCTTGGTGGTCATGCCATCTCTGGAGACATTTTGGCCTCCCAGATCTCTTCTGACCCTCTCTTCCCTCCACTTTAGCAGTTCACTCCCAACACACTTAGTAAACGTTCCCTGCCATTTACTTTTGCTACCATACTAATGCTCCCATGTCCATACCTAGGAGCTTCCCCATTTCCCAGAATTTTCTCCAACTCTAAACATTCCCAGCCTCTCCATCCATTCCTCATGTTTCTCAAATGGCACCGTGTGGCTGCCTCTGTAAGGCCATGTCACAGTTCATCGTTTTTTTTAATCCTTACCCCAAGTAAATTACGATTTTTGAACTTCTATTAATAGTTTTTTGAACTTTCAAATAAATTATAATTTCAGCTATCTGAATATTCTACCTAAAGCTAAAGAATTATATGTTAAGATTCACCTCCATGACTCTGAGATAGTATCCTCTTCTCAAACAATAATGACTTTTACTGAGTTTGGTAAACTTAGCAAGACAAGGATGAAAATAATGTGTTTTAGGAAGGTGTTAAGACACAAGGGCTGTATTGAAAATATGCTGAAGCCCTGAGCCATCCAGAGCATGTGATTTCTGCATCATCGCAGGTCATTAAGGACTGACAGGAATAGACTCTGGCTCAGAAGTCGTCTTATTAGAAAACCACTACCTGGTTTCAGGTGATAACAATGGCAATATCAGCCTTTTGCCAGCCGGAAGCCTTGTATCTTGCCTTCTTTATGTAACTAGAACCCTCTTTCCATGTTTCTGCTGCTGGACTTTTTGGTGCCTTTGCTAAGGAAAAGGTCGTTAGTTCCCATCAGTGAAGGAAGGCTGACCCAGGTACCACTGACTGTTAATTTCAGAGTAGCGTTGCAATCACTGCATTTCCACTACCTGATAGAGGGCCCAGGCCACAGTAGACACTCCTCAAATATTTGTTTAAATGAACGGTGTTAATATAAACTGTGTTGACATTGTCTACTGTTTTTGTCAGTGTTGGATAACTACTGATAGAAGCAAATGGTGTAGTAATTAAGAGGGGTTTGGAGTCAGGCAGGCCCAGGTTGGAATTCCCACTTTGCGATTTAATTAACTGTGTGATCATAGGAAATATAATCTCTCTGGGTCTCCGCTTTCTGAGATAGTGTATGTGAAGCTCTTATTGCAGTGTCTAGCGCTGGATAAACACTTAGTAAATGTTCCCTATCATTTACTTTCACTGCCATACTAATGCTTTCTTCTGCTTTTCCCTTTAAGTTCGGGACCCGCTTCATTATAGAGGCCATGGAGGCAGCAGGGCACTCTATCAGCACTCTTTTTTTGTGTGGAGGCCTGAGCAAGAATCCCCTTTTTGTGCAAATGCACGCGGACATCACTGGTAAGTCTGGGGAGGAGGAGAGAAGGCCAATTTAGGCTTGATAGCAATGGGTGTGGCCAAGTGCTGGGCAAGATGAGAATGGGCGGATATGGGTGGTGTGCCAGATTATCAAGATAATTGTGAAGTCTTTATATTAATGACAGGAAAAGTGACTTCCATGTATATCCAACTATGGAATGATGGTGAGAAATGAGACAAGAGAGGTGGGCAAGGGCTAGATCTTCATTCATTCATTTGCTCAGCAGTTTTGAGTGCCACTCCCGATTCAGACATTGTGTCGGAGATACGGAGATGAGCAAGACATGATTCTTATCCCAAGGAGCTCAAAGTCTATTGAGGATGGCAAACAGCAAACAGACAAATACAGTGTGGCAAGCGCTTGAGTGAGCAAAGCTCAGGGTATTGTGGAAACACGGTGGGACCTCTCACCTAGTTTTGGACCTGTGATAGCCCAGGGCATGTGGTCTGGGAGAAGAAATAAGGAAGCTGTCTTGAAGAAAGAATACAGAGCCCAGATGCTGTGGGAAACGTGGGTCTGGCTGCAAACTGGGGAATATAAGCCTAAACCCCTGCGATTCTGTGATTCCTTCTCAGCTCTTCAGAAGTAGGGATCATGACACAGATGGAGGGAATCCAGAGTAAGGGACTGAGCTCTTTGTGATACAGGCAAACAGTGGCAAAGCAGGAACCTTAGTAGAGCCCCAGGGCCCCAAAGAAGGGGCCCCATTGGCAGGAGGCTTGCTGGTGTCACAGAGGCTGGCCTGGATGTCTGTCTCTCTGCACCTGGTGCTGTCACCCCTCTTGCCCCTTGCTCCCCAGCATCACTTGTGGACTGGTGTTCCCTCCCAAGACCCATCTCCGGGTGGCCAGGTACCAGGACAAGGCAAGGGGAAGGAAGTAGGGGTAGATTGGACCCTGCCCCCAGCCCCAGCTCCAGTCTGATCTGAGCCCAGCTTACTTAGGCCTCCAGTCATCATGTCCCCTTGCCGTCCCCTGTCTCCTGGCTTCCTCACCTTTAGCAACTGTAGGGATCAGAGTCTCTACCCCATCACATCACCCTGCCCCCCCAGGCCACAAGATTTCTGCAGATGAGAGCCTTGTCTAACACTATGGACATGGGTGATCTTTGCACCTTTTGAGTTAAAACTAAATAAATCACTTACCTCCATATTACAGACAAGTAGACTGAGGCACAGTCGGAGGGCAGTAAGAAAAGCATGCAGTCTAAGGGTAGAGCTATCAGGTTGTGAAGTACAGAAATGACTCCCATTGACCAAGCGCCTAGTCTGTGTCAGTGTGACTCACTCTACATACATTTAATCCTCACATACTGCATAGTATAGAAATCGGTGCTCCTGTCTTACAGACAAGCACACTAAGGATCAGGGAGGTGAATTAGATGGACTTTCCAAAGTCAAACAGCCAGTGAGGGGCAGGCCCAGGATTGTAACCCAGGCCGGTGTGGGCCCAGCACTCCTCTGTGCTGTGCCGCTGACCCAGGTCTCTTGACTCGTCTGCCCAGTTTGTTCCATTTGATGATGAGCCCACTTTCCTGGGCTCATCTGAAAGAGCCCATTCTGAAAGAGGAAAGACATAAAAAGAGTCCCAATTACCTTATAATTTTCCCCAGGAGAAAAACTGTAACTATATCTTATGTAAAAAGCAGCTGGCTGGTTCAGGTAAGGTTCCAACTTAAAATCCGAAGCCTACTACTAGCCAAAAAGACTTCCTACCTGGATGCAGGAGGGAAGATGAAAGTCAGTTTTGAGCAACATACCACCCGAGGGAATGGGAAACCGGCAGAGCAGACTGGGCGGGATTCGACACTTTGGCTCTGGCCGTGGTGAAAATGGGTCGTCCTCCAGGGCTGACATGGCTGAGCTGACTCAGAAGCAGGGGGGTGCAGCGGCGTCACAGAAAGTTCTTGCTTTGGAAACTGTTCTCCTCCAGGCCGTTGAATGAAAACGCTGTTAATCGTTATTTGGATTTGGATTGAAACTGGACCCTTTGTCTCTAACTATGGACCAGTTACAGTTCCAGACAAAGGGACCTTTTCTTTGGCCAGGAATTCCTCTGCCTTTGGAAGCCTGTGACTGACAAGTGGTGGCAAAGTGCATCTGCCTTTGAATGCTTTGGGTTCTGCTAAACTCATTAATGCATCAGATAAAATAGTTCACATTCCAAGCGAAGCTGCCCTCTTCCTCTCCTTCACCCAGCACTCCGGGAAAAGAACACATTTGCATTTGTCCCTGTAAAAGGCACGTACACAGCAGCCTGTGTATAGGTAGTACCTTTGGTGCCTTTAAATGTTGCATTTGCTCTAGTTTTCCTACAAAGAAAGACTTAGGGAGG
>RJWJ010008405.1:0-52353 GCA_004363605.1 Indri indri
TATCCCTCCCTTCTGCAGCTGAGGGACAGGGCCAGGAATTGAAAAGAGGTGATTGGATAGGACACCTTCCAAGGCTACATTAATGGAAATATTTGTAATGTTACTCAGGTGACAGGTACTTTTATTTTTAAAGTAAAATAAAGTTAAACATGACTCTAGAAGAGGGGCTATGAATCTTGTATATAGACTTGGTGACTGTTATTGGCTGGAGATTAACCCTTGCAGGGTAAGGTCTCTGTTTTTGTTTAAAAGACACCTCTAAAGAAAAATGGAAAAATAAAATTAAGCTGCAGTACCAAGTGGACAATCCACCCCAATGTCCTTTTCAGAACCAGAAATTCCCTTTCTCCCCTTAACCAGCAGTGGAAGTGGATAGGGAGGGAATGGCTGGGCCTCATTCACAACCCTAAACCAGCCACCCTCAGCATGTAACTGGGAGATCATAGAGCTTTCCAAGACCCAGTAAGAGGCAAAGGCCTGATAATTGCTGGGGGAAGGTCCACTGTCTAAGAAGGGAGGAGGAAGAAGAAGAAGTAAAAGCTCAAAGCACAGAGGAGGCAAGAAAAGGGTAGCAGGAGGTGAAGGAAGAAGGGGTCCATGGGGAGACTCTGCCATGGGAGGCAGCATCCACGTGAACGCATGATAAGGGTCTAGGAAGTGACCCCTAGTGATGACCTATAAGATGGGGGTTAGATAAAGTGAGGAATGCAAAGCCATCCAAAGCCCACCCTAACCTCTCCCCACCACTCAATACAATTTCTATTTTACCATCTGAAACCTCAAGTAAAGACCTATTTGGATATTGTTTGAGATCTGATACATTGGGTCCATTAGCCAGAAAAAAGGGAAAACACTACCACCCCATCCCTGAGTGGCATGCACATACTTTTACCGTGAGAGACTGGGCAGCAAAGGAAGCCATTTCTGGAATTCACACATCCAGAGAAGGCAGAGTGTTTCGTTGACCATCTTTTCTCCTCTCCAAAAGAGCTCTATGCATTGCTCCCTCCATGGCCGTAAGAGAAGGTACCTGGGTTACAGATAGATATATCACCAGCTACAGAGCACAGGGTAGGGTGAATTGGGATGTGCATATACAAGACTGGGGATAGGGGAACAGCTAGAAGAATTATAAAATAACGAGGGAAAACAGGAGGGCCTGAACTTAAGCTTAGGAGTATGGGTAGAATGGAGATGATGCCAAGATATTTCATGTCTCTATAGCTTCATGTGTTCTTGTTCCTCTACCTGTGCTGTATTGCTCTATTCCCTGTCCATTCTGAGTCTGTACACCTCCTCTGTGATGATATCCTTTGGCAGGAAGATTCTGATATTTCTTCTTTTCTGTACACTTTCTACCTTACAAATAATTTTAACAAGGAGGTGTTTTCTTGGAACCCTATTTGCCTGCTCACCAGTAGGTAAGTTCCTAAAGTCTAAGGTACAGTAACTTAGAGAACTGCAATCACCTGCATAAGTATGGCATAGTTATTAGCAGTAAGAACAGAGACTACCTGTCCCAGCATGAGTTAGTATTTTGTTCCAGGAAACATTTGCCCAAGAAAGATAAGGGAGTAAACCAATAAATAGTTGCAATATTTGCATCAGGTAATTTCCGCAAATCAAGTTATCTGAGATAACAGTCTGCTCAGGTAGGCAAATAGCCCAGTTATCAAACAACAGTTTACTCATAAAGACTCTCATCTCATGATGACCAATCCTAAAGTAGTATGTCATGACCCTTGCTTGATCTCAATTCATTTGCTGCTTTGAAGGACCTTTCTTAAAACTATCTGAGCCAGACTCCCAAATCCTACAAATGCTCTCTTTTCTATGACACTGCAAGTATATTAAGGTGGTTTTCTCTCTTACTGCAGTGGGGGAGGTTATCAAAACCAGCTTCCAATCAAATTCAGCTTAGTGCATAGAAGTGCTTAATAAATATTTGCTGAAAGAGGTATTAAAGAGAGAAAATTGACATGACATGGTGCTTTGATTGAATGTGGGCAGGTGGAGAGAGAGTCAAGGATGCTTCCAAAGTACTGCTAACTTGTGTCATCAATCAAGATGGCAAAAAACACAAGAGCATATTTTTGGTGAGAAGACAGTGATTTCAATTCTAGCCATGTTGAGTTTGAGATTCTTGGGATGTGGAAATAGAGATGTCCAATTCTATGCTCAGTGACAGAAGGCCCCAGATATAAAATTTGTGGGGAAGGTTGGGAACTTGTTTTTTTAATTAGTGGTTTTCAAAGCATGATCTTCAGGCCAGCAGCATCAGCACCACCTGTGAACTTGTTTGGAAATGCAAATTTTGGGGTCCAGGCCAGACCCACTGAATTGAAAGTTCTGGAGTGGGGTTCAGATATCAGTGTTTTAACAAACTCTCCAGGTGATCTGATGCACCACAAAGTTCAAGAACCATTGCCTTAGAAATGAGTCAGATCTACCAAGCTCTAAGACAAGAGACTTGATGTTAACCTAAACTTCTGGTAATAAACGTGTGCAGGTATGCCAATACTGTGTTCTTTGCAAAGGCAGGTCCTCCCTAGCATGAGGACCAGAGAGGCTATATGGCAAAGCAATTTAACCTTTTACTCACTGTGTTTGAATGCTGGCTATACCACTGTTACTCATGTGCTTTAGGGAGCAAATTGCTTAACCTTTCTAAGCCTTGGTTCATCATCTGTAAAATGGGAATACTAACAGTAGCCACCTCACTGAGTTCTTGTGATGATTGACTGAGCTAATATATGTGAATTGTTTAGAGCTATAATAAGTTTGCTGCTTTTAAAGTCTTTCCCTATTTGGAAAGTTGCTTGCCCCTTTGACCTGCCTAACTATATATTAATGTTTCTTGTTTTCACAAGTTTACCTGAAACCTCTCACTTGTCAAAAGCCTCTACTGGTTAGCCATAGTGTTAATTATATTGCATTTCTTGGCTCACAGGAGGGATTTAGTAAATACATTAGTTGAGTGAATGATCATTCCAGTCCTCATTTCTTTATTTCTTCTCTGTATGTTATAGCTTTTGTTATCAGTACTTCTTATTTTGACACTAGATTATACTTGTATTTATGCCTTGGATTTCCTAATCATATTACAAGCTCTTGAAGGGGAAGTGTTGTGCCTTACTTATCTTGTCCACCTACACAGCACCTGGCAGTGTTGACTATATAAAAGGAATTCAATAATAGTTTGTGCAAAATAAAGAAATTTTTTTTGGTTATGAATCCATTTACCCTACTAAGTTTTTGTAATTTATTATTTCTCCCGCCTCACACCAATTTCAAAATCTTAAACCTCTACCACTTTCTTCCAAGGGTCAGAAGATGAAAAGAACAGGGATTCTTTCCTATTTCTATGTCAGCCAGTATAATGGCTCTTATTATTTTGAGCTTCCGTGTCAACCTCATAAATTCGGTCTAATATTCCTGAAATTATTTATTGAGCCAAAGCTAGGGTATTATGTCTGACCTATCACTCTTAAGCCAGAATAATGGTATGTTGTCTCTATCTCTCTATAAATACACCTTTAACAGCTCAGACATGGTGTTGCTTATTCTCTGTGTAGCCCTATTTTACCAGCAGCTTTCTTCAGCATTCCTTTAACCTTTCCAATAAGCTCATTGCTTTGTGTAGCACTGAGTGGAAATTCTGCTGGCAGAGAGAAATTTCAGTGTCTGAAGATCTCAGTGAAGTGTTCCTTCTTACATAGTTATGAAGCTCCTTTAAACATATAGAAAATTAGTATAATGTGTCTAATGAAAGAAAGCAAACTTTGGAACCAAATAAATCTAATACTCCATTACTAGTTTGCTGTGTGGTCTGTAGTAAGCCACTCGACACAACTGGGCCTCTATTTACTCATCTATAACAGGGACATGAATATTCATCTTATGGTATTATGTGAGGAGATTAAATAAGACAAGTTATGTATAGTGCCCAGCACACGGAAGGCGTTCAATAAATGATGGCCATTATTATAAAACAAAGGAAAAGAGTGAAGTACTATAACCCTCAGAAACAGAGGCCATGATACAGGTCATACATTGCCATTATCTATAAAATACGATCCCTGGTATTGTGGATATAAGTTCTATACTGAAATGCTATTTAAAGTCTGTTCAAGAGTGGCTCTATTCAGTCTAAAATTTACTTCACTTTAGATAATTGATCTTTGAATAAGGTCTTTTAATTAATTACATAGCTGAAAGGTTTCTCCCATACAGTGGGAACCTGTCACTTCCGGTGAATAACCTTTTACTCTGAGAGGTTGTTCACCATTCACATGTGACTTGGTAGACCAGGAAATATCCTAGCCCTCTAGGAAAAGGCTGGCTACAGGCTTATTATTCACTAACCACATCTCAGTACCTCCTCTGGGAAACCTTGAATGTCCTTTCTCCAGGGTCGGTTAGGAATAGTTTTTCTCCCCAAGGGCTCTTTGAATTTTTTCCCCATAAAACTCTAAAGAAAACAGTGAGAAACTGGGAAATCCAATGATAAGTTTCATATTTTTCTGCTGAAAGATATGTGCATTCAAGAAGAAAACAGCAAAGTCTTTCTGGATAGGCAAGATCCAGGCAGTCTGGATGGCGGAGAAAGTTCTGAAGGGCTGTTTGGAGGTAAGAATATAGGGTAACGTGAACATGTCATATGGTTTTTGTTTATTTTTCTACAAAGTACACAGAAAAAAATTCTGGGTTGATATTCTGAACCCAGGTGTATGTACCACTGACTCACATATGAGAATAGCCACTATCATTCCTACCCTCCTCCTCTCTTTGTCTTCTTCAGGGCCAAGAGTCACCTTGGGACCCAGTGAAGGTGAAATGGCATTCTTAGAAGACCTGGGGTTCAGAAGTAGAGGCAGCAAAGAACTAGGGCCAGTTTATAAAAGCTGACTTCAAAGAAGAGCTCATTTCTATCTGGAGCGCAGACTTGGCTGCAGGCCTTCTGCTGCAAGCATTCTGCTGCGGATTTCTTCTTCAGATTGCCAAATAGAGCTTCATTTATATTAATAGGCCTTCTATATTTTACGAGGCAAATCTCTCTAAGGGATCTAGAAACTCAAGCCATTCACACACTGGTATAAATTGCTTACTTGAATTCAGTAAGTTATTACTGTCTGGTATTCTATGTTATGACCCTATATGAATGTGTGATAGATTCAAGAGAAGAGTAAACCATTGGCACTTGTCATTAATGTTTAATTTAATTGAATTAGAGCTAAATATATCTTGTGCTATAATTAATTTTTGTTTTCTATCCCTTGTCCTATGGAGAAAAGCAAAGGAGTGTCTTTCATTCTTGTATCAACACGGTTCCCAATCCTTTCACTTGTGACTGTAAGGAAATGTGTGTAGTGTCAGGAACAGTCCAAATTCAACACTATTCAAATTTGGTTTTGATTTATTAATGCCTCCTGGCATTTGTGCTTTCTAGTCATTGCAGAGCTCTTTCTCTGTCATGGTCTCCATCTTTTGTCTCATCATCCCTTTCAATATCTTGAAAGAGGGGTTTACACTTTCTATTTCCTCTCTTCCATTTCAAAATTTTGTAATCTGAATTTTGTCCTCACCATTTTACTAATACATTTCACAAATCAAAATGGTACTCTCATATTAGTCACATTTGAAGGTCTCCTCCATGTTCTCATGCACTCAATTTTACTGCAGAATTGAATAATCTTCTCATATCTTTGATTCAGTGTTTTTTTTTCCCCCTTCTATTGCTTAGAGTACCTGATTTACTGACTTCTCTTCCAGTACCTTTTGTTCAAGAGTAAGAATTCTGTAAAGATACTTCCACAGTTTAAACCAATAGATCTCAGGCTTGGCTGTACAGTAGAACCCCCTGGGAAAAGTTTAAATATTAATGTTGCCTGGGGCCCACCCCCAGAGATTCTGATTTAATTGTTCTGGGGTATTGTCCAAGTAATGGGAAATTTTATTAACAGCTCTCCAGATGATTCTAGCATTCTTCCAGGACTGAGAAGTGTCTAAACTGTAACTTGGATTTCAGGAGAGGCTGTTATTTTCTTTGAGGCTCAAACAAAATATATTTGGCTCAAACTCCTATCCTTTGAGAAGCCTCAGTTTCTCTCAAAATAATTTTGAACCTTGAGGGTTGACATTCTTATGGCCCCTTCTAGTTCCAAATTTTTAAGCTCCTCAACATTTCTTTTCACTTGCATCTCAACTCTGTAACCAACTGGTCCTCTCGCTTCTGCTCTACACAAGTCAAGGTGTAGAACTTGACCCCCTTTCCTTCCCATCTTTCTGAACTACACACAGAAGACGTTTTCATGGTGGTAGACTTTAGTGAAAGTTTGAGTCAATGTACAGGCTTATATTAAAAACAAGTAAGGGCCGGGCGCGGTGGCTCACACCTGTAATCCTAGCACTCTGGGAGGCGGAGGCAGGTGGATTGTTTGAGCTCAGGAGTTCGAAACCAGCCTGAGCAAGAGCGAGACCCCGTCTCTACTAAAAATAGAAAGAAATTAATTGCACAACTAAAAATATATGGAAAAAATTAGCCGGGCATGGTGGCACATGCCTGTAGTCCCAGCTACTTGGGAGGTTGAGACAGTAGGATTGCTTGAGCCCAGGAGTTTGAGGTTGCTGTGAGCTAGGCTGACGCCACGGCACTCTAGCCTGGGCAACACAGTGAGACTCTGTCTCAAACAAACAAACGAAAAAAAACAAGTAAGCACGGGCAATTTCTCTGTAGACTCCAACTTCTTTCCATATACCTGAGCCTTCTCTTGCCTGCAAGACCTTTCTCACACCATAATTATTCTCATATGATTATCCTAAGGAATTTAGACTTCCATCTCTTTTGGTTCAGCTCTCAGTAGCAGTCATCTCCTATCAGTCTTTTAAAATGGAATAGAGTAGTATATAGATAACATTTTCCTCTGACATAAATTACATCTCCTCATAAGGCAACTGCAAAACCAATAGACTGGGATGGATATGGAGGAGGGGGTTGAAAAATGAAAAGAAAAAAGCCCCTTACTTATAATGCATTTTCAATCTCCCCACCCACTAAAAGTTATAAAGAAATCTACTGCCAGAACAGATAACAAAAATCAATGGTCAAAGCAGGAATTTACTCCAGATGAAAAAGATTTAAACTCTTCTAGAGTTGAGCAACAGTTGCTTTAAACAGTGAAAAGCATTATGTATATAAATAAATGGTAAAATTATTTCATGCTTAATAGATGCGGGACTCATCATTCTGGTTCTCAGTATTATAAAACTTCATACATATGACAACTGGTACTAGCACCAGAGTTATAATCATTAGGGAGAAGTCAAGAGAATATTTAGATGTGTCTAAAGTTTACTACAGTCTTCCTGATTATCTATATGTGGGTAAAGTGGTCTTTTGGGTGGCAGAATCATCATGCGTACATCACATGTGATTTTGTATGGGTCATGGAGAATAGAATGAACTGCATCCATACAAATATAGTAAGCATAATTAACAATGCTTATTTTCTCTTCTCCATGGTAAATAACCTAGCCCATTGTTTTCCTCAGAAGACTTCATTTCTAAATCTCTAGTTATGGAAGTGTGGGATTTTATAGCTAGACAGGAGTGCTCAAATCATCTAGACTAATCTCATAATTTTCCAGGTGAAAAAACTGGAGGACTAGAGAGTTTTAGTTAGTGAAAGAGCTGGTATGGAGCACAAGGCCCCTGACCTCCGGTACTGGACTTTTAACACCACTTCATTACACTCTTCTGCCTCTTCTCACCTCTTCTGCTATATTGTTGTTTTTTCCCCCATTAGAGATGTGTACACCAGGACCTAAGTTAGTGCTACTCCAAGTGTAGTGCTCAGACCTGTGTTGATCCACGACTGTCACTGATCCATGAAGAAATAAGTAAAGACATCAGAAGTGAGCATTTACAAACTTTTAGAAGCAATTTGACAAAGTAATTTATGTCTGTGGAATGTAATCATAAACAATTTGGACTTGTGTTTTTTATGTCTAGTTTTGTAATTTCATTTACCTAGTTACTCATTTGCATAGTATTTTATAAATATATTGGTCTTTACTGGATTAGAAATAAAACCTGGGCTGTCACCACAGAGGCACTGAGAGGCATAACGTAGTGGGGCATTGGGCGTTCCTTACAGTTGATAGGGCATTAACAGCACAGAATGCTTCCAGAGTTCCAAAAGTAGTTGAAACGAGTGAGCTTAGTATTTACATTATGTTTGGACTTGGACATTTGATGTGAGTAGTTTATGGGAAATAAGATAGGAAAACTGAAGATCACTGAGCTATGACACATTTTTATGGCACTTTACTAACTACTCTCCAGTTTCTGAAGTTCTTTTAGACGTGGGATATTTTTTTGCCAAGTTCAAGAAATCTTTTAGCATTTTGTATCACATGGGACAATTATTATGTGCTATGACTCTAATACATTTTTCCAGCATATTTTTTAAATATCCAGCCAAGTCTACCTTCATTTCCTTAATTTTGAATTTCCTCCCTAAGTCTGCTAGTATCTGTCCTTCCTTACCTAGTCAAATTTATTCCAATCACTAGTCAGATTTTGTCATGATTGTAAAGATCTAATTCAGTCCTCTGGACTTTCTTTTACCTTTGGATTCTGGAAGCATAATTGCTTCCCATTATCCAAGTCAAAGAAAAGTTCAAGAATGCTTGAGCACAGAATCAGCACGAGGAAATATGCCTGGATATCTCTTCCAGGGTTGAGAATAACTTATTGATAACTGCTTCTTAGACATTCCGACCATTTAGTAACCTATATAACACAATAAAGGCAGGCTGTCAACAACCTCAAATACCTAACACAGTTTAAAACTGAAAGTGAAAAAACTGTGAGCCGCAAATAAGGCTGCTATCACAAAAGCTGTGCATGGTTCTAAACACCAGGTCAGAGCATGGAGCTTCCCCAAGTCAGAGTGTAAAGTCTTGGTGTCATGTGTAGCTTCAGGTTGGTAACTGATACTCACTTTTGCTGTGATTAGCCTTCCCACCCTGGACACTGACCCCCTCGTACACTACTTCCTCTGTCAAATCCATTCTAAGACTTTCATTCTCAGTGCGCTGACAGGGCTTTGCATACATTCCAGTGGCGTCTCTCTACCTTTGTTGTACTTGTTTTGTTTACGTATCTGCCTGCTGGTATTTTCCAATGAACATATAGAAGGCAAAAACTGTTGGTGTATATTTGTGTCCTTAGCATCTAGTACACAATAGGCATTCTGCAGTGTTTGTTGAAGAAATGAATAGGTGGTTATCTGATTCTCCCTTTGGTTCTTCTGAGGTATGTGTAAAGGCACCCATGTGGCCCCAGCTATTGTATGTTTTCTTTAGTCATAAAATGTGCACACAATCATAGTACTTCTGTCTATCTGAAGGTTACAATTTCTTCATGCAAACGTCTGTGATTCCAACGGGAATTATAAAACAGGCTGGAGAAGAAGGTCCTTTGTCAAGAATAAAGCTCACACCTGCATTCCTCCTTCTGGTGCCATTTTATTAATCTACCTCCTCCAATGTCCGACTCTTACTCGCCTTGATAGATGGAGGGCTGAAGGATTCTTCCCTCCAGTCAGACAAAGCATATCCCTTCCCTTCCTGCCTTCTCCAGACTGTCTCATGTCCAGCATGCACTGTTCTTATTTCCTCTTCTTTACCATTAACTGCCCCATGTAAATTATTAAGTATGAAATATGAACACTAAATGTGAAATCTTATACTTATACTAGGCTCATACTTTGTATTAAGCTTCTTATTGTATACAGTGAACACATGGAAGAACAATGTGTAATCTTTGTTCTTGAGGCACTCACAATTTAGTGGGAAAAACAGATGGATTAATAAATTATTAAATTACCTAGTGCTATCATTAATTGAACAGTCACTCTGCCAAATCTTTTACTTTTTTAATCTCATTTACTTTCATTGCATATTATTATTATTATTCCCATTTTTATAGATAAAGAAAGTGAATCTTGGAGAGATTGTGCAAATTGCCCAAGATCTCATCACTTGTAAGAAACAAAATGGGGATTTAAACTGAAGGTGTTTGAGTTTGAATATCAAGTCTTCACACGAAACTGTGCTGTAATGTCTCTCTGTGGACATTTGGATACCTCCCCCTCCCCTTTCCTATCTTATCCAGACATTTCTGTGGGGGAGGGGAAAAGTAGACCTCGTTTTCCAGTTATGTTTGATAAATTCTCAGCTACTATAGCTGCCATAGCTACTACAGCTACTATAGCTTATTTTTCTATAATGTTAACTGAGAATACCATGCAGAATCTTAAGTAAATTTGTAAGAGATTAAAACCTGTGTCTCTCCCCTGATACACTAGGACCGTCACCTTACAATAGACTAAATTATTATTTTAAAATTTATTATTTAAGAAAGCAAGCAGGTTAGCTATCACCCATTGTCTTGTCCTCTATAAGGGTCTTGCAAATCATTTTACCTGGATTTCCTCTCAATATTCTTTCTAGCTAAGCTAATAAGTTTTTGGCTCTATAATTGTCTAGGTTATTATCCCATTTTTCTTTCTAAAACAGAATCACCTTTCTCATCTTCTGAAACCTGTCCAATCTTGTTCAAATTCTCGAAAACAACAGCTCATTGACACGTAAGGTCTCTGATAATTTCATAAACTCCTCATTATGAAAATAATCAGACATTGCACACTTGAACTCATTAAAGTTCCTCCCAGGTCTCCTCCTACTGTGGCTTCATTTCTTGCTCTTCCATCTTCTATGAGGTCTGTTCTGTTTCCAGTTACAGTTTATTTTACTAACATGACTTTTTTAGTGTTACTTATGATTAATTCTATTGTGCTACAACAACAACAACAACAAAGCCCAAACACCGTAACATGCCCCTTTGTCCTTTCTACAGTGAGAAATGAATCGTAGTGACCTGGAGTCATGTTTTTCTTTATTCTAGTGAATCCTTGTCTTTCTGTTTCTGATGGTGACCGGCCCTGAGTAGGGAGAGAAAAATGTCTTCTCTACTTTATGTACTAATGTTACTCTGATGCTTTCCCCTCGCATAAAAGCAAAACGGAAGCCCCATAATTTGTTGAAAAAAACGGGTATTGGTAACTCACTGGTGAATGAATGTATATGCGAAAGGTGGAAATGAATTTTTGAGTGTTATTTTTATTTAAATTATGTTCTCCCATATTTGAAACTACTTATCTTGATAATTCCACTACCCAAGGAGAAGCAATAAATTTATTTAAAATGGAAACAACACATTGAATTTTGCCAGATATTTGGTAATTAATGCTGCAAGTACATTTTCTGTTTTTAGTAGGATTTTAATAATGAGAATTATGTTGTTGGTTATTGATATGTTAAGCAAACCAAGCAGCAAAAATCAGAATATTTCTTGACAATTTTCTAGCAAGAGCTATTTGAGATATTTCTGTATCAAAGAGCTTTATTTTATCATGTTGGTCTACTCATACAAGATAATGTGATGGATTAGTCAGGGTTCTCCAGGGAAACAGAACCAAAAGGACATACACACACACACACACACACACACACACACACACACAGAGATTCATTTTAAGAAATTGGCTCATATGATTGTGGGGGTTGACAAGTCTTAAATCAGCAGGGCAGGCTGGCAGGCTAGAAACCCAGGAAAAAGCTGGTATTGTAGCTCCAGTTCAAAAGCAGTCTGCTGGCAAAAATTCCTTCTTCCTTGACATACTTTAGTGTTTTCTGCTATGGCTTTCAACTGATTAGATGAGACCATCCCACATTATGTAGAGCAATCTACATTACTCAAAGTCTACTGGTTTAAATTTTAATCATATCTAAAATATATTTTCATAGCAACATCTAGACTGATGTTTGATCAAAAATCTGGGCACTATAGCCTAGCCAAGTTCACACATAAAATTAATCATCACAAGTGGTTAATCAGTTCTTAATTATTTTCAAATTCACCATAAAATTTAAAGATAGCCCCCAAAATAATTAAATGAAGAATAACTTTCTGGAATGGATGCAAGAAAATTTTATAATATCCTTATAAGAAAAGAGAACAAACTGAAGTTATTTTTCTTTAGTCCTCCCATACTCTAGGCACAACTGTTTTCCAATGTGAAATGGAGATTGAAATTAAGAAGCTAGAAAGAAGACTTTGTTAAGTCTAAGGCAAACCAAGACAGGTTATTGTCATTTCTTTGACGAGGAAATAGGTAGACACATCCACACATGAATTTCTTATCTCCCCTACTTAGTTGTAAACTGCTTATGGACAAGGATTACCTATGACTTTTCCTCTGCACCTCATAGATCTTAGCATATTGCTGGAGGGTTTAAGTTAGAATGAACCTCTGAAAAAGTTAACCCACAAATTCAGTAAAGAAAGGGACCAACTAAAGCCAAAAGGGCGTCAAGGACTCGGGAAGTGTAGGGGTTGAGTGAGCCAGTGAGGGAGGAGATAAAGTGCTATGAATTGTGAGGGAAATAAGAGATATCTGGGGAAAGAGGCTGCAGTCAGAAAAGAAATGCAATGAACTTGGTATCTTTGTTATAGAGCAGTGCTTTTTGACAATGAGATCTCCTTGCGATGTAAATGTCCCGAGGTAGAGGCAGATGTATGGCATTGATGTAAAGAGGGCAAGAATAGCATGATACTGAAGTGGCTCATAATTCATGAATGTATTATTTGTTATTTAGAATGATGTCAAATGATAGGAGTTGGGAAGAAAAATATGTGCTAAGTACCATGTTATCTAGTAAGATGTGAGAAATTTATGAAAGTTATAGATGAAGGCAGCATTGTTATTATGAAGGTGATTGACAGACGTTTATGCAGGCAATAGACTGAAGCAGTACCTTTGGAAGGTGTTAAGTAAGGCCTTCAAGAACGAGAAGCCCAGGGAAGGTCTCCTTCCATGACTCCTAAATGGTACAGGGAATGGAGAATTTGTCAGTTCAAATTCTGGCTTGGAAAAAGCAGGATTAAGGTGAAATATGTATGGTCTGGTTTGAACGAATGTTCAGGAGAGGCAACTGAGGTAAAAAGCCTGGGTCAAAAATAGTTGGTTTGGAGAACAGCATTGAAGAAGCTATGGATTGGGAGTAAGCAAAGGTCATGTATTAAAGATGCAATCTTCTTTCCTAGAAATATTGGGGGATCCAATGTTTTATGGGCCCTGTTATACACACACGTAAATACAAATACACACACAAATAAACAATGCTTCAAATTCTACTAAAGAAATTGAAAGTGAAGTTAAAAATCTGAACAGCAGCAGAATGTCTCCTTGTTTAATTGCCAATATTTAAGGATGTCGATTTCAAGCAATCTAAGCATGCAAAAATATTTTCAAAATCTAAATCTTTGTAAAAGAGTTCCAAAAATGTTGTCATATAATCCTAAAATACGTGCAAAGTATTACACAGAGTTTTGAATCAGATTTCCTGTTCAGTAGACTAAAAATCTTATCAATGATAGATAACTGTTGGGAAATAGGATATGAAATAAAAGTGAAAACAAAATGGAGCAGTTAGTATATTTCAACCCACCATGGGGGATGGACCAAAATCACTACCAGATTACTATTTGCACATGAATGATGGATCATGAATTTACAGTGCTGAAATAAATCCAAGTGATAATTTATGTATTAATACTAGACATTTTGCTTCCAATATTGTTTTGAATCAAGAAGTTTACTAATGTAAGTGCCAGATTCTGTGAATTCATTAGCGGGAAATTGACACATCTGCCTTTCATCATGTGACTCGTCTCCAAAGGCAAATGCAGGTAGAATGTTGGCCTTAGTTCAGAGAACAGTTTAGTTCAGAGAACAGCTTAGTTCAGAGCGAAGCACTGATCTTCAAGGCTTCTGAGTCCTTTGATAGGCTTCTGGCATTTGTTGCTCGCTCTCTTCCCTTTCATGCTGAAGCTTTTGTCTCCTTTGAGGGTTTGTTCTAAGGAGCAGGCACAGTGAAACACTTCTATCTGGCTATGCCAATTGTGCCATCACATTTGGGGTACCGTTAATTTTGGGAATCCACCCATCTCATTACTGCACAATTATTCCCTTCTTATTCTACGGACTGCAGTAACATGTCCTCTGTGGGAAAAAGCATAAAAGCTCTCTGCCTCATCCTAAGGGAGGAGGCTTTATTCTCTTTTCTACGTAAAGCTGACAAGGGCATGCTTCGGCAGCACAACTTTGACCCATGGGTTGCAGAACCCGACTAAACAGCTTTGTGCATCTTGTGACAGTCCTTTGGGAGGTATCTCTTCCAGGACAATGTTGTGCTCCTTGAAAATGCATAAAGGAAAACTTTGAGCTTGAAATAAAAAGACATGATTTTGAATTATGCTAGCTGTGTGAAATTAGGCAAGCCTCCTTTCTGAGTGTTCTTAAGATATGAGAATAATAAACCTTACTTCCAAATTGCTGTGGAGAAATAATGAGATAGTACATGAACAATTACCTGGCCAAAAAAAAAAAAAAAAAAAAGCTGCTCAATAAATGTTAATTCTAAAATGTCCTTGGTGGGCATCTGATAGAAGGCCAGGCATCATGGTAAGTGCTTTCTGGATACCATCTCATTTAATTCTCCTAGCCATCTGATGAAGGAGTCATTGTTTATCCTTATCTACCTGATGAAGAAATGAAAGCCCAGAGAATTAAATAGCCTGTGCAAGTCACACAACAGTCATAAATCCTGGCATTTGAACACACTCTTTCCTTTCGCACGTATTGGCTCTGAATTTGATAGAGAAAGTTAAAGAGCCGTAAAAAAGGAATACACTGGATGTGTAAGGAACTCTTGTTCTCATGTCCAGTTACTTGACATTTCTCCTACTTGACAGTTACTACCTAATAGTTCCTAAAGGTCATTAGAATCCAAGCCCCATGAGTATCTAACTTTTATTCTTTGTTGTCATTATTTTTTACATATAAAAACGCAGTGCCTGGAACATAGTAGAACTTCAATGCAAGGTTTTTTGAATGATTAAGGATTTTATGTCCTAGCCAGGGGACAAGATTTGGGATTGTATGGAGGGAACAGGGCCTATAACTGCTTAAGAGAGGAAGAGTGAGGAATGACTGTGGGTTAGAACATGACTCTCTCAGAATTAGTAAGAACTTGAAAAAGAATTCTGGACTTTTGGGTTATTTCAAAGATGCCTTAGACTAGGAATTATCCTGAGAACTAGCCCAAATCTGAAGCAGGCCTTGGGATGATTTGGTTCCTTTGACATTCCTTGTTAAATTGGTATTGTTTTCATGATCCAGAAATGCTGGTGTGTCTTCAGGTTTCTTTGGCGCAGGTCACTCACTAGCCAATAATATCATACAAGCTGTGTGGGTACACCCAGAATTGCAGCTATTAAAGGGAAAAAAGTTCAAGGGAAGTAACAGATAAAGTGACTTATGGGGAAATATCACTTCTCTTGCAATTCCATAGAACTGGAAAAATCATAATACTATTTCAAAATATTGAGAGAAATCTTTATGGAAACTGGTATTCACTTCATCAAGAGCTTTGCCTAAGGGAAGAGGGTTGTATCTCTTGGACATTGATTATGAAAATTTTAATTCCCCTTGAGGCCTCCTATGTTCTCCAATCAATAAAGGAAAAAAAGCACATAGAAAGGGACCGATGGCTGTCCTCATCAGCTGGAGACATACTGATTGGTAGGTTTGGGAGAAGGGGAAAATAGTGCTAGAGTGAAAAGTTGGAAGCAGCCTACCAAATAATGGAAAAGAATAAGATTATGGATCAAGGGATCCAGCCAGAATTTTAAAAAAAGGAGTTTCAGATCTGATCCACTCTTTTCTGATAGGTCCTAATGCTCATGGTTTCTGCTTTTTGAGATGTTATTCTAGAATATGAAGGAGTGTGCACTAGAGTTTCAAGCTAAATTATTCTAAAGTACTCATATTTTTAAATTTACCTTCTAAAAAAATTTTACTTCCCAAGCTAGCATAATCTCATCAGATGACAATTTATCAGCAAATAGGTTTTAAAAAATTAAACCTCTCCTTAGATTAACATGTAAGAAAATGCATGTTTTCAAGTTCTAAGATTTCTTAGAAAACAAAGGTGTTTTAGATCTTTTCATATTCATGAGACTTAGGATTCTAGAAAGATGATAGTATAGTGTCAGTGGGGGTAAAATCAAACAAAAATGATCTCTAATTTAGTAATCAGGTACCTTGTATTCTAGTTCAAACCCTGTATGAATAAATCATCTCAATCTCAATCCACATTTAAAAGTCTATCTGACACATAGAGAAATATTATTGGGTCTGAATTTCTATAACAAATATTTCCAAATTTCTCTACCTTCCTTTCCTGCCAGTTCAAGCAAATTTACATGTTTGCGATATGAAAGTTTTTGTTCCGTTATTTAAAACAACCTTCGGGGCATTTCATGTGTTGCAATTGTAACCATCTAACCATGTAGGTCTGTTGTGTCAGAAAGGGTTATTACTGTCTAAAGGTAAAAACAAAAACAAAAAAATAAAACAAAACGAATAGGTGTGTCCATTCCGTTCTTGATGTCATGACTAGATGTCAAGAGGATAAATGAGATAATGAAAGAAGCTCTTGAGTTCTGCGGAGGACAGCTGCTCTGTGCAGTCAACACATCATTCTTACTAATTACCTTTATTCATTTTCAAACCATCTGTTTCCAAATATGGGCAGTGGTAGCCCTATTCCCCTCTATCGGTGCCCCCTAGCCTGTATCTTATACATATATAATCTTCACCTGATTTCAAAAGAAGCAACATTTTTTACAGATGGAAAGTGCTGGAACAAAGAAAACACATTAATCCATTTCTTTGATGATTCTTTTGTTTGAGACTAGATTATTCACTCTTACATTAAACTATTCTGAATACTTTGCTGCTAGTATTATGCTAATGTTTTTTAAATTTAAAAAAAACTAAATAATGCCATCTGGTGGTGAAAATAAATACACTAATATTTGAAAAGTATTTTCAGAATTTTTTTATTTCTTTTTTTCGTATTTTAATATCTTTGTTACTCATAATTTTTAATGAGTTAACTGAGATCATTTGAAAGCAGCATAAAGTAGATAGCCATAAATAGTTTGTGTATATCTAGCCAGATCTGATTATACAGTGACAAAATTCCCAATTCAAATTCTTTTCACCTGTAAATTGGTGGTGAGAAATTGTCCAAAGCTATGAAACTGGTTCTCATCTTAAGTAACTGGGAGTAGTAATTTTCTGGTATGTGATGCTATCATTTCTTCTGTAGTCATAAATTAATGAGATCCATCCATGAAATTCAGAGCTGCTCTGTGGGTGATGGACCAACTTCCTGAAGAGATGTGATGCTTTTACTGATTCCCTATAAACTTTGCTCACCCTTGGAATTCAGTTATGTCTGAAACCTAGAGGGGTAGACTTGCTGGAAGTTTTTTGTTTTTTTTTTCTTTATTTGTTTGCATGAGAACCTGATTTACCTGCTATGATAACCCAATGGAGCTGGCACTGAAGACCAATATAAGTAAAAAAGCATATTTTACTCAGGATCTGTTCTTCCCCATCCTTTCTGTCCTCTAAAGACTGAGGTAGTCTTAAGAGAGAATTTATCAAAATGAGAAATGTCATCAGGTAACAAACTCGATTCCTCTGTCTTTTGATTTCACTGCAAATTGGCTTTTTCTAGAACAGGGCATAGATCTGGCACAAAGATAGTGTTCAATAAATGTTTGTTTAATTAAATCAAAATGAAGAATGCTTCTTCTCATGCAGTCCTCATAAGAGGTGGCTTCAACCAAAATGCCATTTCTGAAATGTCAATCTACCACATCACTCTCCTGCTTAAAATCCTTCAATGGCTTCATAATCAAGTCCAAATTCCTTCCAAGGCCGTTTAGAGTCTGGTCCCTGAGCACCTTTTCGGACTCATCTCCTCTCATTTCTCACTTCCCCACTTCACTTCTCCGCCCTAACGCAAACGTATATCCATGTGCATAAGTGTGTGTGCGTGCACACACACACACACACACACACACACACACACACACACACACACACACACAATGAATAGATCCACCCATACAAGATTACTTGCCATTTCCAAAGCCACAGTGTTCTGTCGAGAGTTTGCTGACCGAAGCATCCTTTCCTGCTTTACCTAGCGAACTCTTAATCATTTTAAAAGATTCAGCTCAAACACTGCTTCTGCTATGGACCTTTTCTTGACTTTCTCATGTTAACAGCAGTGCTTTATTCTCTGTGGTCACAGAACCTCATATACACACTCCAACATAACAGTTACTTTACTAAAATTATTTCCACGGACAGCTTTGCCATTATGCCATGTGTTTCTCAAGAGCAAGGGCTGTGTTCTACTTTTTAAAAATAATTTTTTAATGCTTTGAGTGGTAATTGACCCTCCTTAAGCACTTATAAAATGCTTCTAAAGACATGAAAGATAGGTGGCAGATACTGCTAACCTAGCTCCAACATCCAATCCCTCTTCTAATTTAATATAACTCCAGCTCACTCCAACCTCTCTGCAGCTACCCAGCTAGGAACAGCCGTATGACACAGTTTTTACCGTGAGATGTGACTGGACAAGATATATGATGCTTTCCTGCTACTTCCTTATTAGGGAACTGCTTGTTCATCTCCTTTGTCTTTTCTGCTTCCCACTGACTGGGAGGGTGACAACTGGCATAGTCTCCTTGGACTTAGTGATGGAAACTAATGTTGTAATTGGCTGAGCTGCCTTGGCAGCCTGGAAACCTGCACAACCTTGATGACCAGAGCTGCCAGACCAACAATTCTGGATTGTCATGTTAGAGAAAAATAAATTCTATCATATTTAAACCACTATATTCTGGAGTCTGTTATAGCAACTCAGATGGTACACTAATATCTGGTTAAAATGAAAACTATTTTCTATGATAATGAAGCTTTATTTTCTCAGCTTTGTACCACAGGAAATAGTTTCCATTTCTATTATGTATTAACATTAGGGTACAACCTAAAAATATGTCATGGAAAACATTTAAATATTACTTTTACTGATGAGCTCCAAGACTGTATCCAATTTCTGTTTATTGCCTGTAGAACTCAAATCCTCATTAAAAACATTTAAAAACCCAACTATCTCAGAGAATACAAACAAACTTTCCTTATAGTATTTTAAGATATCTGCTATTCTTAAGACTATTGTTCTTAGCTTTTGCATCTTCTGAAGAATTGATCATCAGCTTCAAGTTCAGCCCTGTTTCATATTCTAGGAAATTCTTGACCTTGGATAGAAGTGAAAGAACTCCAGACCAATATCAGGCATTAATTGCTGGCATGGCCTTCAGCACCAATTCAGATCATTGTGCCTTTTATTGTGAAATCCAATATTCATCATTCTTTCTGTCTCTGATATCTGCAATCATGTTTTATAAACCCGAATGTTATCCCACATACTGTAAGGCTGAAATTCCATTCTTGTGATTGCTAGTGACCTCCATCAGGAAACATTCCCTTAATCTATATCATGTGACTCATTGCTCGATCTGCTTGTTAGAAATCCCCATTCTTTGGTGATTTTCTCCAAGTATGGACCACTGGATGTCTGTTGCTATACTTTATACATTCGCCTTCTGCTTATCAGGAGGCTGTCATTACACCTACAACCTGGCTTTGCCTCCCATCCCACCCCAGTGCCTGATGCTTTCCTGTGAAAAAGTCCTGGTTCCTCCTGGTATTCTTTTTTTTCCCCCACTGGAGTTAACAGTCAGCAATGATAATGTCCTGAGGTATGATGGTATCGGTAAGTAGCTTCTAATTTTTCATTAATATGACATTAATATATGTATTTACTAAATGCTTTCGTTTCAAGCCATAAGACATGTGAGCACCATTTCCTTTGTCAATTCTCTTCAATCTAAGGCTGAAGATACACAAAACTATTGTAATGAACACTGTAATTTGTCCCTGCCATGTAGTTCTTTCCTTCTCTCATACATTACATTTTTTTTTTTTTTTTGCCTTTAGTTAACTGTCTCTCTCTCATCTGGCAAGTATGGCAATCAAATGTGTCTCCCCTCATTCCAGCTTTTATAGAAGTGAGCACGTGAGCCAGGCTGACCAGTGAGTGGCCACCTTCCACTGGGAACAGTGATCCAAGGATGGGCAAATGACTTAAGCAAGACCTCAATATTGTTTTAGAAATTGGTGTAATTGCTACAGGAGAGAGGGTTTTTCTCTCTCCTTTTGGGATCATGAACATAAGAGCATTAGACTAGGAGAGGCAAATGGCCAAGAAGTGGAGAGAAAATAGGTTTCTCACAACATCATCTGAACACCTAGAGTGAGATCGTTTTTGCTGCTGTTCCAATAAATATGGAACAAGTTTGAGCTGGTTTTCTTTTACTTGCAAGGAAAGTGGTTTAGACCAGAGGTGGTAAACAATGGCCCCACCATCTGTTTTTGTAAATAAAGTTTCACTGGAATAAAGACACTTCCATTTGCCTATATATTGTCAATGGCTTCTTTTGCACTGAAACTGCAGAGTAAGTTGTGACAGAGACAGTATGGCATACAAAACCTAAAATATTTAATATATGGCCCCTTACAAAAAAAGTTTGCCAACTGCTGGATGCTTTTGAAATAAACTTTCTTAAAGGAACTTTTTATTTTTGAACAATATGAAGCATTTTCAATCTCATAATCAGACAAAACTTAAAAGATTACGGCTGAAGATGTGAGTCTGAGAGTGGCACCAAATGGCAGGCAATTTTGGTTTTGTTGGTTTAGGCTTGAATATGTTTTGTTGATTTCTAAGCTGACTTTTAGTCAAAAAAATTCTATTCCTTACAACAAGACAATGCACTAGGTGTGCATTATATTTCTGAGGTGATATTGGCACCTTTTGCACCCTACAATTTGTAGAATTTATTCATAACTTTTATAATGCATAATGATCTGGCTCATCTAGAGTTGTCCAGTATAGCAGCCACTGGCCACATGTGTCTATTGCCTCCTAAAAACAGCCTAGTCTGAATTGGCATATGCTGAAGGTGTAAAATACACACCAGATTTCAATGAGTTAGCATGAGAAAAGAATGTAAAATATCTCAGTGATAATTTTTGCATACTTATTAAATGTTAAAATGATAATATCTGGATATATTGAATTACCAAAAATATATTATTGAAATTATTTGTTTCTTTTAAACTTTTAAAAATGAGTATTGAAAAATCAAAATTACTTTGTGGCTCACATTATATTTTTATTAAACAACACGGATCCAGAAATTATAGAAAAGCTTAAGATGATTAAAGATTAAAATAAACTCTCATAATTTTGAAAGTTTCTTGAATATTTTATTTTTGTAACATAGACAAAACCGTCTTTATATTATTATATTTTTATTCTCTTGAGGACCAGATATTTGTGAATATGCATGTACTGTTGAACAAATATGTAAATTTGCACTTTTGTTGCTAAAATTTGAGTCTATGAAAAAATTACTACATACGTAAAACTAATTATTAGATACTAACAGGTTCTTATTTCCACACTTAATTAAAAAAATCATGCACAGAGCATAGAGGAGCATGCAAGAGTTGGTTAGAATCTTTGTAAAAAAGTCTTACGTTCTTTAGTAAAGTGACTGTAAATATGTACAAATATCTAGACATTGTAGGTTTAGTTGAAATATACTTTTCCCTTTATCCTTTTCTGAAGGTATTGTCCTATGAAGTTTCATATGGTGAAACATACGAAAAGAATATTCCTTACTGTTTATTTCGTATGTTGTCTTACCAAAATTGGTATCTGCAAAATGGGAATGACGGTTGAAATGGAAGCTGCTCAAAGGTTTCAACCAAATGACACTCTTCCAGATTTGATTGTTTAATTTATGTTAATTTCTATTTTTAATATAAATGTACCAATAAATGCATGAAATGAATAGTAATGTACTTGTACTTTTCCTTCTAAAAGAAAGCATCTGGAGATCATAATGAATTCAGTACAAATGTTATACATTTCATTCACATCTCAATAAAATTTAGCATGTGTTGTTAGTATATCATTGTTGAGAAAGAAAGGCAGCTGTCAGAATATGGAAGCATGCCCTCAAACTCCACAGACCTTACCAAGTCAATATTAAAACAGTATTTTTTGCTTCCTGTTGAGCCTTTGTGGTTGCAAAAATTATTTGCCTATTAGAGATAAACAGAAATCTAATAGTCTTTAGACAGTTCTCCAGTGATTTCAGTGCGCCATGACCTTTCAGCAAATAGATACACGGATCATGCCGTGTATTTTATTTAAGAATTTAAAAGCACATTCATAACACAGTCTATATACTTCAAATATTAGCAGGTTACTGGCTAACTGTAAAATGCTTTGTTTTGCATTTGTAATTTCAAAAGAACAGCATGCACGTGGTGCAAGATTGTTGCTATTTATGTTTCCGTTTATATCGCTTAAAATTTGAAATAAACAGTGAGCCCATAGATAAAATTTAATAATAAATTATTCAGATTTGTTTTAGATTATAAAATATATTTCTAAACAGACAGGCACTGATAAAGAATTAAAGTAAAAATAGAATTTGCAAAGATGTAATTAAACTGCAAGAAAATTATTTTTAGAATTTTAGATATTTTCATTAGGGGAAATTGTGTAAAAGGTACACAGATCTCTCTGTATTGTTTCTTATAATTTCATGTGAATCTAAAATTATCTCAAAATAAAAATTCAATTAAGCTTAGCACGAGTAAGAAAGTCCAATAATATAACAAAATACAAAATCAATAGCTTATGCCAGAATAACCAATTTGAAAATGAAATAGAGAAAAATCTGATTTTTGATAGCATCTGAAACTGTAAAATGATATGGAAGAAACATAAGTAATATTCAATATTAAGAATTTAAGGAAATATAAAACTTTACTTGAAAGACATAAAAGAAGACATGAATAAATGTGTATGGTGATTATGAATGGGAAGGTTCTGTATTGTAAATAAATCAGTCCCTTCCAAATTAAACTGTGAATTCAATGTGTTTTAAAAAAAAAAAAAAAATCCCAAGTGACAAACTGTTAGAACAAAATCACAAAGTTCCTAAATACCAAAAGGTATACTGAGAGAAAGAGAAAGTAGAATAAAATATATCACATGGTGAAAAAAAAAATCACACAGTGAAAAATATTTATGTATAAGACAAATGTACATATATATATGGACATGTATATGCATGACAAATAATATGACAAAAGTGAGGACAAAATATTGGTCACATATCAATAATTATAAGTGGACTTACATCATTTCCTGAAATAAAAAAAAAATTATCTCCAGATTGTATTAAATGAAAGAAGGTAAATGAATAGAAATGTGCATAGTGTGCTAATGTTTATATGCATAGACATATTAGCTTATGCAAAATAAAACAATGGAAAGATAAACCATAAAATTACAAAAAATAGTATGGATGAGGGTAGCAGTAAGGTGGAAAGACCTGCGTAGAAGGTAGAATTCTTAGGCTGTACCTGGTTTTGTAGAAATAAACCCATTTCTACAAAGAAGATATATAATTTACATAATTATAAAGCAGTTAATTAAAAAATTAATATAGCTAATGAACCTAAATTTTTATTGAGTTGATAGCATAGCCACTTAAGTAGGAACTATTTCAAATAACTGTAGGACAGAGTGATCTTATTATACATCATTAGAGAAGATACTGAGAACCAAAAATTCTGGAAAAATTTTCCAATGTTTTCAATATCATAATGATAGTTATTCTGAGATTATGGAATGTGTAGTGTTGGAGAAAGCAAATCAATTTTTTATTTGAGAACTGAAATTTTTGGCATGACAGAAAGTAGATCTAGATGTAAGATCAATAGGGTTTGAATTGGAAGTATCAGTATGAACTGCTGAGCTATATTTTTATTAAAAAAATATTTCTAACTCTGTCCACTGCAAAGCTGTAGAAACAATGACCAGCCAAGTACCAGTAAATTTTGCTAGTGCCAAGATTGTAGACTATAAATACCATTTTCCACCAAAAGGAAACATACTACCTGGAAGAAATGGCACATTCTAGGTTTGGGTCAGGAAATGTACAAATTGAGTTTAGAAATTCCTTTTACACAACAGTGTAAGAATGATATGAATGACTAATACAATCATGTGTAAAGGATTAAAGAGATCATCTGAATACATTTCCCTTGGTCAAGAAAGGTACACCAATGGATTGAAACACATTAAATATATATTTGTATATCAATATTAATATATTAACAATATACATTATACTTTTTAATTTCAAAACTTTCTATCCAGCTACAGTAATCAAGACAGCATGGTATTGTCATAAGGATAGACATATAGATCAACGGAATGGAACGGAGAGTCCAGAAATAAACCTGTACATCTACAGTCAATTGATTTCAACAAGGATGCCAAGACAATTCAATGGAAGAAAGAAGAGTCTTCAACAAATGGTGCCTGGCCGGGCCCGGTGGCTCACACCTATAATCCTAGCACTCTGGGAGGCCGAGGCAGGAGGATTGCTTGAGGTCAGGAGTTTGAGACCAGCCTGAGCAAGAGTGAGACCCCATGTCTACTAAAAATAGAAAAAAATTAGCTGGGTAACTGAAAATAGAAACAAAAAATTAGCTGGGCATGGTGGTGCACGCCTGTAGTCCCAGTTACTTGGGAGGCTGAGGCAGGAGGATCACTGGAGCCCAGGGGTTTGAGGTTGCTGTGCACTCTAGCCCAGGTGACAGAGCGAGATTCTGTTTCAACAGACAGACAAACAAACAAACCCAAAAAAACAAATGGTGCTGGGCCAACCAAATATTCATATGCAAAAATGATTTTGAATCTCTACATAACACCATATACAGTATACCTGAGTCTGAAGGAAGGGCCCTGGGCCCTTGCCATTTCTCCTCTGGTTTCCTTCTAAATGACTATATTTGAGAAAAAGAGGTAAGGCCATGCAAATTAGGAAATAATATATTTTAATAATAGATTTTCTTATAATGAAATATTTTATGATTTAAAATAATAATAGGATAATAATATTTTGGAAATATTAATTGATTGATGTCTCTAGAAAAAAAGAATAAAATTACTTCAGCACAAGGCATTGATGTTCTCAGGGTGTTTTTTTGGCATATTAATGTCATTTATAAGGAATATAGGTAGGGAAGCAAATTAATCATCATATTTAGAGAGCATTAAAATACAGCATTTAGAATAATTATGAATCAAGAAATTAGTGAGAAAAACTGATCATTTATAAAGGATTTTCAGCAGCCATGACCACCACAACTACCTTGAAAAATTTCTATGTGTTTTTAAAGGACTTAGAAATACACAACCAATGAACCACAAAAGTTAACCTCATTAGCTCAAAGTCCCTTTGGCCAATCATTTTCTGAAGGGCTAGTGGAGTTTCTAAGGACATCATAAAAGCCTTCATTACAAACAATATTAAGTGCTGATTTAGAAGTGTTCTGTAGATAAGAAGTTAAATTAGATTAGTATACTTGATACCTGTTTCAGACAACTATGTTTGATCATTGGATACATTCTAGGATAATGGAACATTTTTATAAACTAGAATAAATTTTAGGGTGTGTGCTATGTAATATCAAACTTTGAAAAACATTTATTTCTTCTATTTTTAATTTGTCAGGGTATTAAGACAAAGAGGAAAGTACAGTGGTCTTTTTTTTTGTTGTTTAAACAATTCTAGACTATCTATGCCATTGCAAAATTCAAGTTATATCCCCAATGAAGTGTTCACTTTTTACAAATAAAAAGTTCAGATATTTTTAGCTATTATTTTGTTCTTAACTAGTTCTTTTTTTAATGACAAAGAGTTATATACAATAAATACATAATTGCTGCAATGAATAAAGTTAAGGATAAATCTTTGGGCATATTCATAATCATTTCCTCAAAGTAAATTTTAGAAGCAGAATTGCTGCATCAAAAATATGCATATTTTAAAGCAATGAATACAAATAGTTAAAGCGTACTGCAGAAAACTGTAGTCATTTTATGTTCCCTCTGGATTATATGTGATAACCATTTCCCTGGACAAAGGGTGGACATTTTTGGACATATTTATTTGAATTTGGACAATATATAAAAGATAAATAATAGAGCTTTAAAAGAAATAAAATATGCTTTCCCATTGTTAATAATATATTGCACCATGTGTTATAAAAGAGATGTGTTGAAGAGTATGCAATGTATTCAGAAGTTGTTCTAATGACTGTAAAGAGTTTATAAGAAGCTTAAGGAGAAAAATCACGTTCTAATAGATTTGCATTATATTGCATCTGCAGGGAAAGAGATAATAGTACTCCTTACTTTGTTTTATGTTAATACATGTGTACCTTTTAATGGATGAAATAGACTGATAAATATTGTAAGCACAAAATATTGAAAAAAGTGATATTTGCTATTTGCTTCAGAGCTATGAAAATGAAGACATTTCATCAGTGGTTATTATCTGGTTTTATGTGAGAGAAGTAAGTCAAATATGAGACTATAAATACTGAATTGAGTCAATGTAAAGAGAATAGCAAAACTAGTGTTTTTAATTCTTCGATGTGCAGCTCTGTTACAGACTGCATTTTAGTTTCAGTTTGGTTTACTCTCCTAGAATACACTTGCATTTAATTATTCAGTGCTCCATGCTGATGAAATATAAAATCTTTCCAGTTATCTTAATTTGACATAAATCAATAATTACCCCACTTTCCAATTCTTCTTCCATTGAAATAAGTATGAGAGTTTTGTGATGTGAGGCAGTTGAGAGAACACAAGGATTGTAGTCAGAAAGACCTAGGTTCAAATTTTGAACCTGGCATTGATTGTGTAAATTTGGTCAATCTTATATGTAAAATAGCTCATTAATATCTATTGTTTTAGCTGGATTTGTTTGTAAATCAGAGCAGGTCAATGTATATGATTCTTACATGTTGCAAAACTGACTATATTGGTTAAGGAAGGGTAATTGATATAAATAGAAAATCCTAAGATTTCAATAACTTAATACGATAAAAGATATTTCTTGTTTATGTCACAGATATAAATTACCAGGATGAGTAGGGGGCCATCTATTCGCTTTGTCATCACATTTGTCAGTCTTCTTATTGCCGGGAGACGCAGAAAGAAAGAGAGCATGGAATCAAGTAGAAAGTTTTAGTAGGCCAGGCCTAAATGTTGCATAAATAACATCCGTTCATGTCCCATCAGCCAAAATTCCATCACAGGCCATACATATAGGCCAGCTGTGTGCACAAAGAAGAGAAGAAATAATCTGAATCTCTGCTTATAGACCTAAACCAACTTAACTGATGTAAGTAATCTGATTGTCCTAAGCTAGTTCGGCTATTCGCAAATATTAGTTTTTTAAAAATAGTGGCCTACAATCATGGTGACAGATAATGGTTACAGGTTTCCATTCCTGTTATTTTTATCTTTGCTTCCCCTTATGTAATGTGTTTCTGTTTGGCTGCTTTAAATCTTTCAACATATATTCATCTAGTTTTCTAGTTGTTTACAGTGGGAAGATAAATAAGTTTCTGCTACTCCATAATGATCCAGAAGTGAACATCACAACCCAATCATTTTTGCCCATTATCTGAAATATATTTTTAATGGTTACATTTTTTTAAAAGATAAGATTTCTTTGTCTCTAAAGACAATAATATTAATATTATTCTTCAGCCTATGATCTGATATCTACCAAATAAAAATATTTAATACTATATGTGTGGTATTGACCTATTAAAAATCATTGTTTCTTACAAATTCCCTAACATACACTTATTATTTTTACTATCTCTAATTTAGTCTCTAATCCTTTCCCTCTTGCTATGTTCTGGCTAAGAAATGAAGTCATAGAGAATCAAGACCCTACACTAAAGATACAGTAATTATCTATTTGAGACAGCCTTCTCATAGCTGCTGTGGTTACAAAGAATGATAAATGCACACAATTTCAGTTTTGGGAATAAGAGATTTGTTTGATTCAGACACTAATCCCAATAGCAATCATTGTGGCCAATCAGTGTTGATGCAATTCAAATCGATCATTAAGGGAATTGATAGAACCAAATCAGTCAGATCTGTGGATGATTTTCTGCCTAGCTAGTCATTTTAGATAATCCTTCAGTCAGTCCTCATTTCAGAATATATTTTCTCTTTGGAAACATCAGACTAAATAAAGCAGGTAATTAGTATTTTTAATTAGTCCATGTATTAAAATGTTTAACTTTGTGTCTCTTTTATTATTACTATGGATGTGTGAATTAGCAATCGAGCAGGTAATTATTTTCCAAGAAAATAGATAATTAAATTATTAAATATGCTTTTCTTCAATGGAGTTAATTCTTTAAAAATATACATTTTTATATGTTATGGTAGACCCTGATGCAGATAAAGATTTGCTACATTATATTTATTTCTTTATACTCCGTCTACTTTCCAAAGGATTTGAGGGGGTTAATATCAGGTATAAGATTATGTTACATACTACTTTTTCAAAGCACTGAGCTTATTATTAGTTTCATTTTCTTCCTAATGAAGTAATGCATGAATGAGAATCATGAATTTAACAGGTATTTACTGAATTCCTACTGTGTGGCAGGAATTGCTTTATATGTTGGAAAGCTAGCAATAAATGAAACTGACAAGATTTTTGCTCTCATGGAGCTCACTTTCTACTGGCAGGAGATGGAAAAGGAACAACACACAAGCAAACACATGAACAATTAACAAATTAAATTAGCAATAAGTGCTAGAGTATAAAATAAAATAGGGTGAAGTGTCTAAGTGACTTCTTGAAGACAAATGCTGACTGAGGAAGTAAAAATTAAACTGAGATGTAAATGACAAGAAGTCAGGTATTCGAAGTCAGATAAAGGAAACAACTAGCTCGTGCAAAAGCCATAAGGCAGGTGTATTCCAGGACAACAACGATTCCTCACCTCAAAAGAAAAGAGGCTGAGAAAGTAAACAAAGTTAATGTGGCTGAGTGGAGCAGAGTAGGATATGCAATGAAAGCAGGGGCCATATGATACAAGGCTTAGTAATCTATCTTCCAAAACACTCTTCTGGACAATCGTACAATTTAGCAAACACCTTCTTTTTAGGATCTGTTAGTGTGAATGCTTTGACTTTTCCATATGCACTTGATAGATGCCATTTTCTTCTTACGGCTGCATTTTCTTAGTTGTTAATCTACATCCAATTTTGAATATCTCAAAATTGTGATCTGATGATCACATTTTTATATCATTCCCAGTCACTTCTTGGCTCATTTGCATCTGCCAAAAGATGGAGAGCATTGGAGCTGTGCACCTTACTGATACATATTATCTAAATCACCTTTCACAGTGGGTTGGAAGGTTTGTGATAAGTGACATTGGTTCTTCAGCCTATAATCAGAGTTTGGTTACTGTACTTTAATGAATGCATGACTGGCTAGTTTCTATGCATATTTTGCATGCTTATTTGCAGTGTTAAGCTTCTAAAGGACTGAGACAGTTTAGCTCTGACTATCCTTAATATCGCTGCCATAATGGCCTGTGTGAAGATGCTAATTATGCTGCAGCTGGTGATGAAAAGCAGAGATGGTCAGATCTGAAGTGTAACACCAGCTGTAAATGACTCTGTATTAAGAAAGTGTTTTTTTCCTAGATCAACTATGAATTGGAAAATGGAATACATTTTTGCACTCATCTGTTTGTGGCAAAGCTTAGAAAAATATTGTTATGTTATTTAAGGACCAGTTTCTGGGTCTTTTCCACACTATTTCATGCATTTTGTAATTTTGCATCCATTTAAAACACTCTGAATGCAGTCGGCTTAAATAGCTAATTTATATTGGCTCTAGAATATTTAAATATCATTCCAAAGAGTAACAGTCTATTCCTGCATTCACACTTCATAACCCCTTTTGTTAGTGCAAAGAAACAAACTCCCACACACAGACAGACCTTGCTGAGCAATTTGCATCGTCACATATACTCTGAAGTTGGCAATAATTTTCTTCCTCTCAGCTGACAAAACAGTTATATTTGTATTGATGGTATTAGCAATTAAAGAGATAAGTGAAATTAGGATATTTGAAAGGAACGCCACCTCCTGGATAAAACTGTTAGTGAGGTTCTCATAAAATCCTCACTCTATCAAAATCATGCGAGATTGGTCAGAAATTCCAGAAATTGAATCTCTCATTCTTAGCTGACAAAAGGGAGATATTGTCTGGAGAAAATGTGTTTAAAGTTTTACAGAGGCAATGATGCTTCTAAGAGGAACAAAGTCAATCCTCTCCTAAGTAGTACAGCACAAATGTAAAAGCCTGACTCTGGCTCTGCCAAGATTCCTTATCTGAAAATTTTACTTTACCACCCAGAATGAACAAAAATGCTTTCCAAAGGATTATCTGTAAAGCATCCAAAAATGTCTTTGTGAAGATTTTTCGTTAATTCTTGAGATCACCACTCATAGCTGTGATTTGGCAAGCATTTCTCTTTCCCAAATGCTTCCTCACCTTTCCTAGGTTATAAAAAATTTGAAATAGATTTTATCTGTAAACTTTGTTACCTTTCTCAAGTGTTAAAAGCAACTTTATGTGAGAACAACTGACTGAAGCTATAGATACAGATTTTTTTCTTTTTAAGAAAGCTAAGAGCAGTGCAAAAGTATTTGCTGATATCCTATTATGTGCTAGGCATGATGAACAAGATAATATTCCTGCCCTCACGTAGCTTATTCTGTATTGAGGGATTGGAGCATATAAATGAGGAAACGCAATACAATTTTATGTTTGTGTGTTAGGGGTGGGGAAAGGAGACGTGAAATCAGAGGGAAGGTCTTCCTGAAGGAAATAATATCTAAGCTGAGATCTGAATGATACACAGGGGTTGGCCAGAATAAGAATGGAGTTATTGAATGACAGGGTGTCCCAGGTAAAGAGACCAGCCTATGCAAAGCCCCGGGGGTTGAAAGAACATGGTCTATTCTGAGATGAGAGAATGGTTCAACATGACTAGATCTTCAATCACATTTTGTTAACAATGGTGTCTTAGTCAGCTCAGGCTGTTGTAACAAAACACCATAGACTGGATGGTTTAAACAACAAATTTATTTTTCGCAATTCTGGGGGCTGAGAAGTCCAAGATCAAGGCACCAGCAGATTTGGATCTTGATGAGGACCCTCTTTCTGGCTTGCGAAGTGGTTGCCTTTTCACTGTATTCTCATGTGTCAGAGAGAGGAAGCTCTGGTATCTGCTCCTCTTTTCGTAAGGACACTAATCTCATCATGGGGGTTCCACCCTCATGACCTCTTTTATACCTACTTACCTCCCAAACGTCCTACCTCCTAATACCTCACATTGGGGGTTATGGTTTACTATGTGCATTTCAGAGGCAGCACAAACATTTAGTCCATAACAAATGGGATTTTTCTTAGGGTTATCAAAATATATTAAATTGTTAATTATTGTTAAATTATTAATTAATGGTTATTAACTTAACAATAGTGCATAGGACCCTATTACTAAATGCTCAGGAAAAATCTTCAAGTGTAATAAAAAAAATCTGTAAAACGGTTTGTATGCCTAGTTCTTTTAAGAAATCTTGACACTGGAATTTTGGATTTTTAAGTTTTTCCTAAAGTGATTTTCCTAATATTTTCTTTAGAAAAGTTATATTCTAATTCTGGCTGACAAGAATTTGCAGACACAGGAGAAGAATGTTTTGTTGAGCTGATACTCTGGATAGTGGGCTTAGGCCAGGACTAGCACCAAACCACCTTCAATGGCTAAACATTTTAATTGTTCAAATAGAGATAATTGTCCTCAGCTGTCTCCCTTTCTGTTTTCTGACAAACCAAATTTCCTTAGTAGTGAGGAAAGTTGCACTGAAATTCTACTTTAGGGAGGCGAGAACATCATAGTCTATCTGTACTTATTTGAAAATTGACAAAGTTAGAGATTATATCCGTTAGAGTCCAAACAGAATATAGAAATCACACAATAATTCGAAGAGGGAAAGTTTAACATAAGAATTATTAATTATAACAGTCAACTATCTATTCAGATGTGGAGAGAACCCTAAAGCCTATCTGAGGGCAAGAAAGTGTATCAAGGAAGGAACAAACTTAGAAGGGGCAGCCCCTCCCCACAGCTGGGATTCAGACCTAGTTAGAGAAAGTGTGGTTGTGGCCCACGGGATGGTGGATAATCTCATGGGGTTGTGTGGCGAGAGCTGGCCTATAGTCTCCAGGCTGTGGGAGGTGCAGGTGGGCCAAGGCTGCTGAGTAGGCACGCAGAGGAGTTGGGGTGTTAGAGTCAGCAGGGTTGTACAAAGCCTGGGATGTGTGATGTCTGTGTCAAGAAGGCTGCAGCAAAGTGGTCGCCAAACTAGGGTTGGAACTATGAGTTCGGCAAGTAGCTTTGTTCTGTGGGCAATGGTAGGATGTCCGCCAAATGTCCCTACCCATGCTTTTCTGGCAGCCACAGGGTAGGAACAAGAAGAAAGAAACAGAACCATATAAAAGAGAGGCTTCTTTTTCCTGTAATGTCCTTCCAGCCCTCTTTACGGAAAAAACGTAACATTGTGACTCTTACAAAGGAGAATTGCTTAAATAGATTAATTCCGTTGTGACAGACACAGATGATGAAGGGTATATTTAGATGTGAGCTGCAATAAATTGATAACTGGCACAGAGAGAAATGGAAGATAAATCAGCAAAGGCAAATTGTAATCTTGACTAAAGAAAATATGTAGATACCTAAACATAATACTGCTGTTCCTCTTGTTGCATTCTCGAGTGTAACATACCTAGATTTTGATCTTGAGGCAATATTGCAGTATTAAAAATTTCCATTGACTTTGGTCCTTATTATTTTTTTTTCATTTTGCCCTCACATATGTGCTTGCATGCACACACATATATACACATATGCACATGTACACACACTTCACTTGAGTTCTGATTCCAGCTCTGGCAGCTATTATTAATATTAGATTCATAACTCTCTAAGACAATCTGCTTACTTGTAAAGTAACAATTAAAATATGTCTTCAAGTGCTGTAAGAATTGAAAAATAAAGTTTGTGAAAACTCAGCCCATCATAGACACTAAGTAAATATTTGTTCAATTCAAAGCCTTTGTAATTTTTGACTCAAGGACTATCGTTTAATAGTGTATAAATGAGAAGGATTAAAGATGGCTTTTTAGCTTTATATACTTGGAGGAAACTTCACAGAAGATCCTAATGGAGGTAGTTCCAAGAAAATACATTAGGAAAATGTCTACGCTTTGCAATTAAATTCATTAGGCTTTGTAAACTGATTGAAATTACAAAATCATTTTCTAAAGAGAAGATAATTCTATGAGAAGATAATTATTAATTGTTATTCTATTTACATAGATGCTTCATAGTTACAGTTGTCAGGTTGATTAATCAATCAATGTAGTTATTTTTAATAAAGTCTCTCCTTTCTGTTGAGTAATTAACTCTCTTATTCAATATGTACTCCCAGATAAACACACACACACACACACACACACACACACACACACACACACACACACACATTTATTCCAGTTAGTGGAAAATATTTTTAGTTGAAATGTGAATAAAGTAGCTTACCTCCAAACTCCAGCATCAGTCATATCCTGTGTTCTTTTATATCTTACAGTTCTTGGTACTTCTCAATCATGTACCATCTTACTGTCATCAAATCATACCATTTCTACCTGAAATGCCTTTGAAAGGCTATGCATTCTTCAAGGTTTCACAGAGAGTACAAGCCAGAATAGGTCTCTCAGTCCTTCAACATTTTTCCCACACCCCTCGGAATGTGGTCTGTATCCCCCTATTAACTGAAGAAAATCACAAGGTTCATAAATTTGGAAGGGAGAGCTTTATTTCTCATAAAGGGTGGCAGCCTGCAGGTGGCCATTTCGACAGGCTGGAAAGCACAGCCCTGGCTAGAAGCCAGGAACACGTGCTTCAAGGCAGAGACAATAGTAACAGGAATTTGTACTGAAGAGGATGGCTAAATATATTATACATATTTAACAAGCTATAGGAGGAGTCATGAATATTTATGAAAGGAGAAACATGCTCCTTTCTGCACGTGCTCCGTAGACTATTAAAACCAGTCCATGGTTGGTGCTCTCTTCTCAGGAGAGAATGGTGGGCTGGATCACAAGATTGGTTTCTGTTTAGTCCTCAGGAGAAAAGCCTGATGGCCATTAGCAAGGGGCGGGGTATAGTGAGGCTGTGCGAGCTCCCATCCTATCATAGCTGGGAACTCAGTTTTAAGGTTTCTCTGGGGTCCTCTTGGCCGAGAGGGGGTCCATTCAGTTAGCAGAGAACTTAAGGTTTTATTTTAGTTCACAGACCTTTCATGGTATATTTTCTTGTGTTTGTAAGTTTGTATATATTTGCTGTGTCCAAATAAATGCTCTTGGATGAGAGGTCCAATATTTCCTTTGAGTAAAATGTAGAGGAGTGTTAATGGAAAAAGACCCAAACTGTAAAATAATTTAAAGAGGCTTATTCTGAACCAAATATGTGTGACCATGGTCCCGAGAGCCATACTCAAGAAGCCTTGAGAAAGTCGTCCCACCATGGAGGAGTTACAGTTTGATTTTATACATTCACGGAAACAGGAATTACATGTAGGACCCTAAGTCAACACGTGAAGGGCATACATTGGTTTGGACCAAAAAGGTGGGACATCTGTAAGCAAGGGATGGTGGTGTTTATGGGTTATAGGCAGGTTTGAAGATTCTTTGATTTGTAATTGATTAAAAGAGTGAATCTTTGTCTAAAGGCTTGGAATGTTTTAACTTAAGAAAAGAATTTCTGTTAATCAGAGACAAGCCACTGAAAAACTCAAGTGCTTTATTGAGTAAATTGATGGCCTGCAGGTGTGGTTTAAATTTTGCCTTGTATAGCCTTAGGCCTGTTAATGAGTTACAAAAGGTATCTCCAAGAAGGGAAGGGGAGTGATGAGCCATGTCTGACCTCCATTCTCATGGCCAGCAATTCAGCTTTAGGGCATTTCTGGGTTCCCCTTGGCCCAGAGGGGGTTCATGCAGTCAGCTGGTGGGGGGCTTAAGATTTTATTTTAGCTCACAGGAGGAAGGATATCTTTTTCTCACCAATCCTAGGTTCATGGCTGAGGCCCCTATAACAAAGACAGATTAACGTGAGAAAGCATACAAATTTCTTTAACATAAATTTCATGTGACATGGGATCCTTCATAGGGAAATGAAGACTCAAATAAACAGTTAAATCTAAGTGTGTTTTTTATAATAGGTTTGATGAAAAGTGGATAGTCATGGAGAAATATGATAGGGCAAAGAGTATGATCTAATGGCAATGAACTGGGGAAACTTAGCAAGACTCGTTTATTCAGAATCTTCTCTGTGTCTTGATATCTTTGGAAATGAAAAAGGCTCCTTTCCTGTGGGCACAGGGAGGGCACTTCTTACACGAGGGTCTTATGACCTGCTTCAGGGGAAGGTCAGAAAAATCCCTTCTAAGTTTTGTGACCTGCGTCAGGGGAGAAGGGCAAGGGGAAAGTCAGAGAGAACTTTCTGTATGTGCTGTGTTTCAAATTCCTTCAGCTTAAAATATTCAGTATGCCAAGCTCCCATATTTTGGAGTAGTGTGTCTTGAACCTCACTGAATACACAGTGTATTATGGTATACAATGGTTAGTACTCAATGATGTTTGATTAGGATAATAATAGTGATGAGGTAAGTGATATCAAATTGATTATAATATTATCAATATTTTAAAATTTAATTTCTGAATAGCTAATACATTCAGAGGGTTCAAAATTCCAAAAGCATAGAGTCATTTAATGAAAATTCTCTCTTCTCCTTCTATGCAATTCCCCTCCAGTTAGGTAATAAACGTTAGTTTCTTAGCAATTCTTGCAGAGAACTTTCATGCATATGTAAGTAAAAGCATGCATGTAATTCCCCTATTTGCTTAAGGCATTCAAAAGTTTGCTTTATCATCTCAACAACATGTTTAGGATAGCTTTCCACATAACATAGAATTAATCAGAGCTAGCATTTATTGTTTTCTATGTATTAGATTTTGTTGTCAGTGTTTTATACAAATTAACTTAATGCTTACAATACCTCTAAAAGCTAGGTACAATTATTATCCCTCTTTCATTAATGAAGAAATTCAAGCACCAATAAGTTAAGTAAACTGCCCAAGGTCACATGGCTAGTAAGTAGCACAACTCAATATTAGAATACTGACAGTCTGCCTCTATTATTCATGTTTTACCCATTATGCAACACTGACGTTTGTAGAATTTCCTCATTCTTGTTTACAGAGGACTGAACAGTGAATATTTAACAGCTGCCACCTTAAATGCTCACTGTATGCCAGGCACAGGACTAGCCACATTGTGTAACTGCAGGGGGCACCATTCATATGGAATTCTCTATGAATGGATCACCTCTGGAGTTACTTGATGTGGATATTCTTTCAATAACCCTGGAAGAAAGAAGATGAGGTTTAGATTGGTAATTCAGCCAAGATTACATATAGCGCTAGTAAGTGGTAACTGGGATTTGCATGTGAATCTACTTGACATCAAAGTTTAACCACCACACTAACCTTGCTCAATTCCTTTCAGGTCCTTTTCTCTTGGACATGGCCTACAAATCCTCTGCAAATACTTATTTTCTTATTCACCACTCCCTCCCCAAACTTGCCCTATCTATTCCATTCCTATATTACGATCATAAGAGGAGGCATAATGGGAGTTCACATGGGTAAGATAAATGTTCAGCTTGAGATATGGATTCTGATTAATTTAGCCAATTTGCTTTTCAGACTATATTCAGAAAGAAAGTGAAAGAGGAATAATGACAAACTTTATTTAGAATTTGTTTTTTAGCCTTTTTGTTTTGGTTCAGTTCAGATCTGACGGTCCTTGCCCTATTGGGGTTAACTTTTCTTTGGGTTGCATTTGAGTGACTCACAATTCTGGAAATCGATGGAAATTTATGAATCACCTGAGCAGGTTTTTAAACTTTTTCTTTAACCTTTGAAAATGGATTACTCTTCTGGGGGAAAATGAGCAGATGGTGCCTAAAGCAGTTGGCCAAATATCTATAACAATGATATTACTTGACTCTGTGTCATCGGCTGGAGCAGCTGTCAGGAGGAAGAGTTATGCTTCTGTGCTTCTCTCTCTTAACAATTAATCACACCTCTCCTCCATTTCTCATTGTTCAACATGTTGTCTTTTTCAAACCTGGTGCCAAGAGATTTCAGTGACTCTCTGACATAATTCAAAAAAGACACTACAACAATAGCATTATTGCAAGTCCTGTGAGACAAAGAGAGACTTCACCAGAAGAGAGCTGACATTTGTTCAGTTATTTCTGACAAGACTATATAGAGTCAGTCACTTCATCTCAAGTGAATTATGATCTATGATGACATCTCAGTAAAGAAAAAAAATCTAATATGCTATGGAAACTCTACAACTTCATTCTCCTCCATCATTCTGACCTATTTCCAGTCAGCCTATATTCAAATGTGTACATGGTAAAGAAAATTCATCATTAATCCTATGGGAATGAAGTGTCATTATTATCACATGAGATGCCTATGTCAAAGATCAAGTGCCTGAATGCAATAGTATTTATAATATTGTCTGTGTCAATGTATTAGTCAGAGTTCTCCAGAGAAATAGAATCAAAAGGATATATGGAGATTTGTGTACACACGTAATTTTATATTTTGCATATATATAGTATATCCTATTGGTTCTGTTTCTCTGGAGAATCCTATTATATTGACACACACACATATATATGCACACACATATATTTATTACAGGAATTAGCTTACATGATTATGGAGACTGAGATGTCCTATAATCTGCCATTTTCAGGCTGGAGAACCAGGAAATCTGGCAGTGCAATTTAGCCTGAGTCAGAAGGCCTGAGAACTAGGGGAGGGGCTGGTGGTGTAAGTCCTGGTTCAAGTCCAAAGGCCCAAGAACTAGGAGAACAGATGTCTGAGGGCAGGAGAAGATGGACATCACAGCTCAAGCAGAGAGCATAGACTCTCCCTTCCTCTGCTTTCAGTTTTATTCACGTCCTCAACAGATTGTATGATGCCTACTTGCACCGATGAGGGCAATCTTTATTCAGTCTACTGATTCAAATGCTCATCTCTTTCAGAAACACCTTCACGGACACATCAAGAAATAATGTTTTGCCAGCTATTTGGTCATCCCCTAACCTAATCAAAGTGATACATAAAATTAACCATCATAGTCAATTTGGACAGAGGACTCACACTTCCCAATATCAAATCTTATGATAAAGCAACGGTAAACAAGACTGTGTGGTACTAGCATAAGAATGGACATACAAAAAAATGAAATAGAATTGAAAATCCAGAAGTAAATCTATACATCTGTGGTCAACATGTTTTCAACAAGGGTGCCAAGACCATTCAATAGGAAAAATATAGTATTTTCCACAAGTGGTCCTGGGACAACTGCATAGCCACATGCAGGAAAATTGAATTTGGACCATTACCTTACACCATATATAAAAATTAACTGTAAATGGATCAAAGACCCAAAACTATACAACAGGGGAAAGCAGGAAAACAGGAGTAAATCTTCATGACCTTGGATTTGACAATGGATTCTTAGAAACACTACCAAAAACATGAGAAACAAAAGAAAAAATAGATCAATTGGACTTAATTTCAGTGACAACTTCTGTGTTTCAAAGAATACCATAAAGATGGTGAAAAGAAAACCAGAGGGAGAAAATATTTGTAAATAATATATATATTAAGAAACTTGTATCTGGAACATACAAAGAACTCTTATAATTCAATAATAAAAGTACAGATGACCCAATTAAAGATAAAAAAGGATCCGAATAGATATTTGTCCAAAAAAGATACAGAACAATTAGTACATGAAAAGATGCTGAACATCATCAGTCACCAGGAAAATACAAATGACAACTACAATGGAATACAACTTCACATCCACTACGATGGCTAAAATAAAAAAGTCAGATAATATATATTGGCAAGGAAATTGAGAAATCAGAACCCTCATGCACTTCTGGTGGGAATGTAAAATGGTGCAGCCACTTTGGAAAACCTTCTAGCAGTTCCTCAAACAATTAAGCATAGGGTACCACATGAGCTCAAAATTCAGCTCTTAGGTCTGTGTGTAAGAGAAAAGAAAACACATGTCCTCACAAATACTTGTACATGAATGTTTATAGCAGCATTATTTATAATTGCCAAAAGGTAGAAATAGCCCAAATGTCCATGAACTGATAAATAAAATGTGGTACACATACAATGGAATATCATTTGGTGATAAATGAAGTACTGATACATGCGACAACATGGATGAACCTAAACAGCATTATGTTAGTGAAAAGAATTCGTTGCAAAAGACCACACGTTAGTAAATACATGATTCTATTCATATGAAAATCCAGAATAGGGAAATCTATGCAAGTGGAGTAGGTTAGTATTTGCTTAGAACTTAGAGAGATATGGGGGGCAGTGATAGCTAAATGGTGTAGAGTTTTCTTTTTTGAGGTGATAAAAAATATTCTAAATTTGACTATGGCAGAGTACACATATTTGTGAATATACTAAAACCCATGAAATTGGCTGAATTTCATCTCAATAAAGCTATTCAAAATTAAAAACAAAACAAAACTAGTAAGAAAAATGAACAGTTTAATGAAGGCAGGGTCTGTGACTCATACATCTCTGCTTCCTCTGTAGTACCTAGCTTGGATTCTTGCACATGGTAGATTCTCAACAAATATATGTTGTTGAATATTTTAATAGAAACAATATGAATTGTCCAAATGATATGATGTCAAGAGTTATTGGAGAGTCCTACATATCAAAGTCCTATATAAGGAATCTCAGCTTCCCCAAATATAAAAATATCCATTTTATCTGACAGACAATTATGACTGCTTTGATACTCCAGGTACTCTTCTCAAAATAAAGGGTCAAGCGGAAGACAGAGTACTCCAATTAGAAGCTGACCAGAATTTACAGACATGCTAGTATTCTGTTACATTATATAATAGCTATGGGGCTACTTTATAAACCAATATACCCTTCTATGAAGCTGAAGACTATACTTTTATTGCAATTCCCAAGGCCAGATTCACTCAAAGATATTTTCATGTTTTGTCACATTGTTGAAACTTTTCTGCTCACCTTCTTTCCTGGACACCTCATAGGCTACAAAATTCTGAATTTTCTCACTACATGGGTTAAATATGAGATTTTACTGTGCATATTTTAAGAAGTGTCAATAAAGCATGATATTTTTTTCAGATATGCTGGATGTCATTCTTCTAAGAAACCCAAGTCCAGCTACTCCATATGAAAGGCAGATGGAAGTTTCTATAGAATATATATGAAGATAAGATTAATTTTATTTATAAATATTGGACCAGAAGAGTAAAGCAAAGCTAAATTTATTTATTATGTAACTTCCAAGTAGAGACACTTTTATCTGACTTAAAGGATATACATAATTTGTATATATATATGCATATTATATATACACACATACACATACAAGCATATTCATATTTATTCTCTTTTGTCTACTAAAAAATACTTATTTGGTTTTTATATTTAATGGCAAAATAATTTTCACATACATTTCTTTCTTTCTTTTTCTTTTTCTTATACCATATTATTGGGGTACAAATGTTTAGGTTACATATATTACCTTTGCCCCACCTGAGTCAGAGCTTCAAGTGTGTCCATCCCCCAGACAGTGCACACTGCACCATTAGGTGGGAATACACCCATTTCCTCCTCCCCCTGCCACCTGCCTGACACCCAATGAATATTACTACTATATGTGCACATAAGTGTTGATCAATTAATACCAATTTCATGGTGAGTACATGTGACGCTTGTTTTTCCATTCTTGTGATGCTTCACTTTGTAGAATGGGCTCCAGCTCTATCCAGGATAATATAAGAGGTGCTAGATCACCACTGTTTTGTTTTTTTTTTGTGGCTGAGTAATATTCCATGTATACATATACCACATTTTATAATACACTCATGTGTGGATAGGCACTTGGGTTGTTTCCACATCTTTGCAATTGTGAATTGTACTGCTATAAACATTCTAGTACAGATGTCTTTTTTATAGAATGTCTTTTGTTCCTTTAGGTAGATTCTCAGTAATGGCATTGTTGGATAGAATGGTAGTTGTACTTGTAGCTCTTTGAGGTATCTCCATATTACTTTCCATTTCCACAGAGGTTGCACTAGTTTGCAGACCCACAAGCAGGGTATGAGTGTCCTTATCTCTCCGCATCCACACCAACATTTATTGTTTTCAAACTTTTTAATAAAAGCCACGCTCACCACAGTTAAGCGATATCTCATTGCAGTTTTGATTTGCATTTCCCTGATTATTAGAGATGTTGAGTATTTTTCCATATGTTTGCTAGCCATTAGTCTATCTTCTTTTGAAAAGTTTCTGTTCATGTAGTTTGCCCACTTTTTTTTTTTTTTTTTTCGAGACAGAGTCTCACTCTCTTGCCTGGGGCGAGTGCCGTGGCGTCAGTTTAGCTCACAGCAACCTCAAACGTTTGCCCACTTTTTAATGGAGTTGTTTGATTTTTTTCTTGCTGATTTTCCTGAGTTCTATATAGATTCTAGTTATCAGACCTTTATCGGATATATAGCACATGAATATTTCTCCCATTCTGTAAGTCGTCTGTTTGCTCTCATGATAGTTTCCTTGGCTGTGCAGAAGCTTTTTAATTTGACCAGGTCCCATTTATTTATTTTTGTTGTTGCTGTGATTGCCCCTGGGGTCTTATTCATGAATTCTTTGCCTAGGCCAATGTCCATAAGAGTTTTTCCAACATTTTCTTCTAGAATTCTTATAGTCTCATGCCTTAGGGTTAAGTCTGTTATCCACCGTGAGTTGATTTTTTTGAGAGGTGAAAGGTGCGGATCCCGATTAAGTCTTCTACCTGTGGTTATCCAATTTTCCCAGCACGATTTATTGAATAAGGATTCTTTTCCCCAGTGTATGTTTTTGTCTGCTTTGTCAAAGATTAGATGGCTACATGAGGATGGTTTATATCTGGGTTCTCAGTTCTGTTCCATTGGTCTGTGACTCTGTTATTTTGCCAGTACCAGGCTATTTCAGTTACTATAGCCTTGTAGTATAGCTTAAAGTCTGGTAAATTGATGCCTCCCAATTTGTTCTCTTGCTTAAGGTTGTTTTTGCTATATGGGGTGTCCTCTGGTCCTATACAAAGTGTAGAATTATTTTATCTAGATTTGTGTAAAATGATGTTAGTATTTTAGTAGGGATTGCATTGGATCTGTAGATTACTTTGGGTAGTATAGACATTTTACCAATGTTGATTCTGTTGACCCATGAGCATGGTACAATTTTCCACCTGTTTACATCCTCTGCTTTTGCTTCCTCAATATTTCATGGTTCTCCCCTGTAGAGGTCTTCTACCTCCTTAGTTAAATATATTCCTAGGTATTTTATTTTCTTTGTTGCTATTGTGAGGGTGTTAAGTGTTTGATTTGGTTCTCAGTTTGACTGTTGTTGGTGCATAGGAATGCTACTGATTTGTGTACATTGGTTTTGTAATCTAAGACTTTGCTGAAATTGTTTATCAATTCCAGTAGTCTCACAGCAGAATCTTTGGGGTTTTCTAGACATAAGATCATATCATCAGCAAAGAGCGAGAGTTCGAACTCTTCTGCTCCATTTGGATGCCCTTGATTTCCTTCTCCTGTCTGATTTCTCTGGCTAGGACTTCCAGCATTATGTTGAATAGAAGCAGTGACAGAGGGCAACCTTGTCTAGTTCCAGTTCTAAGTGGGAATGCTTTCAATTTTTCCCTGTCCAATATGATGTTGGCTGTGGGTTTGCCATATATGGCTTGTATCATTTTTAGGTAAGTCCCATCTATGCCTATTTTGTTAAGTGTTCTTATCATAAAAGGGTGCTGAATTTTGTTGAATGTTTTTTCTGCATCTATTGAGAGGATCGCATGGTCTTTGTTTTCACTTGTATTTATGTGGTGAATTACATTTATAGATTTGTGTGTGTTGAATCATCCCTGCATCTGTGGGATGAAGCCTACTTCATTGTGATGAATTATTCTTTTGATAAGCACCTGAATTCGGTTTGCTAGGATTTTGTTGAGAACTTTTACATGTATATTCATAAGAGATATTGGTCTGTAGTTTTCTTTTTTGGTTGCATCCTTTCCTTGTTTTGGTATCAGCATGATGTTGGCTTCATACAATGTTTTGGGGAGGATTCCTTCCTTCTTGATGTTGTGGAATAACTTCTTCATGATAGGCACCAGTTCTTTGTAGGTCTGGAAAAATTCAGATGTGAAACCATCTGGTCTGGGACTTTTTTTTAGGAAGGTTTTTTTTATTGCTGCTTCAATTTCAGTATTTGATATTGGTCTGTTCAGGAATTCTATTTATTCCTGATTGAGCCCAGGGAGGCTGTGCATTTCTAAGAATTTGTCCATTTTGTCCACATTTTCGAGTTTATGTGCATAGAGAAGATTTTTATAGTATTAATAGATGATATTTTGTATTTCCATAATATGAGTTGTAATTTATCCTTTTTCATTCCTGATTGAGCTTATTAGAGTACTTTCTTTTCTGCTTCTTGTTAATTTAGCAAGAGATGTGTCAATTTTGTTTATTTTTTCAAAGAACCAACTTTTTGTTTTATTAATCTTCTGTATAGTTTTGTTATCAATTTCATTTAGTTCTGCTCTGATTTTTGCTATTTCTTTTCTCCTGCTGCCTTTGGGGTTGATTTACTCATCCTTTTCCAGTTCTTTGAGATGATTCATTAGAATGTTGATTTGTGTGATCTTTCTGTCTTTTGGATATAGGAATTTATGGATATAAATTTCCCTCTCCGGACTACTTTAGGTGTATCTCACAGATTTTGATAACTTGTGTCTCCTTTATCATTTAATTCAAAGAATCTTTTGATTTCCATCTTAATTTCCTCCTTAACCCAATAATCATTCAGCAGAAGGTTGTTTAGTTTCCATGACTTTGTGTAGAGATGAGAGTTTCTGTTGGAGTTGATGTCTAATTTTATTCCACTGTGGTCTGAGAAGATGCATGGTATAATTTCTATTTTTTTAAATTTGTTGAGACATGTTTTATGGCCTAGGATATGGTCAATCTTAGAGAACGTTCCATGAGCTAATGAGAAAAACATATACTCAGCTTGAGGGAAGGCTAACCCAACCCAGCCCTGCCCAGCCTCACCCCCCAACTCGTCCCTGCTGAGGTGGAGAATAAGGACACACTTGGAAGTCCCAGGGTCCCATCCACCACCTGAGGCACTAAAGTGCTTTCTCCTTCCAGTTCTGCTACACAGCCTTTTCCTGTGGAGTCTCCTGTAGGTTTAGGCACCCTTCCTTCCAACCCTCATCTGATCTGTTTGTCTGCCTCTTTGTTTTTTTCACTTTTATCTAAAATTTCTCCTTCTTGCAGAGATGCTCTGGCTGGAGGTATTTCTCATTGGCCATCTCGCTTCTCTCCCATTTTTACATCATTTAAAAGGTAGAAAGTATCCTATTGTGAAAGTGCAATATGAATTGATAATTGATTTGTATGGATCACCAGGATGTTCTATTTTGTTATTTCCCAGCTTATATTTAGATTATCCATTATAAAACAAATATCACCCTATCATATTGGTGTCATTGAGACTCTCAAATGAATATAATTTTATTAAAAAATATCAATGCACATCCTTAAGGTATGATAGGAAAGAGAAACAAATGTTAAGATTTGTGTATTAATGGAGACTTTTACAAAAACTACCAGAATTCTTCAGAATGTTCATAATATTAATTGCTTTCTCTTTGGCAATTTTTGGTATGTTAATTGACTATTAAAATATTAGATATTAAGAAAACAAATATTCAAAATTAGACAAAATTTTTGAACAATAAAAGTCCTCCTTTTTAAGTAGATAGTCATTATTTTTGACAAATGTACATAATTGCGTAATTATTACTATAAACAAGATATAGAATACTTTAATCTCCCCCAAAAGTTTGTCTATGCCCCTTTGCATTCAATCCCTTCTCTCCACTTCCAGTCCCTTGCAACCACTGGTCCAACTTCTATCTCTTTAGTTTTTCCTTTCAAGAATGTCACATGAATAGAATCATATAGTATGTAGTCTTTTGTGTCTCACTTCTTTTGTTCAGCATTATGCTTTTAAGATTCATCCATATCGTTGTATGTAGTTCATTCCTTTTTACTACTAAGTACTATTCCATTGTATGAGTGTACCGGAGTTTCTTCATTCATTCCCTAGTTGATAGGCTATTTTCAGTTTTGGCAAATATAAAGTTGCTGTGAACACTTGTATGTTGATCTTTCTGTGGACATAGGTGTTTATTTATCTTGAATAAGTGTAAAGGAGTGGAATTTCTGGGTAGTATAGTAATATCAAGAACTCTCAGAACTCAACATTAAGAAAACAACACAAGGAACATTGGGCAAAGGATTTGAATAGACATTTCAGCAAAGAAGATATAAAGCAGAAAAATAAGCACATGAAAAGAAGCTTGATATTATGAGTCATTAAAGAAATACAAATTAAAACTACTATGAGATACCACTATACAGCTATCAGAGTGACTAAAATAAAAAAGCAGCCAAGTGCCAGTAGGATGTGAAGCACCTTGAATTTTCCTATGTTGCCAGTGGGAATGGGAAATGGGATAGCTACTTTGGAAAATGGTTTGGCGGGTTCTTATAAAATTAAACACACACTTTCAATTTTCTTACAACTAGCTTAAGCAAATGGCTCCACCTAGTGTATATATGGAAAAAATGTTCATAAAATCTACATTTACATTGGATTGGAAGAATCGTGACTTTGTCAATTTTTACCCTACTTTTTATTTAGACATTCTTATTTTATTTTGAATCTTATTTCTAAATAGTAGTTTATGAGCTCAAGGTAAGAAAATTCTAAAGAATAATCAAATGCATAAAATGAAATCTTTCCACCTGCTATGTTCTTAATAGAAGATGGGGGAGGGGAAGTGCTATATAATCTTGTGTAAATCTCAGACACTGAATAGTGGAAAACTTGTTTTCTCAAAGATAAAATGATAGGTTGAAATATAGTACTAGAGAAGCAAGAAACCCTTATGCTCTTAAATTTTAAAAGTTTTTCATTTTGTATGTTAGTAGCAGTACTAATATATACAATGAATGTATAGGGAGATGATGATGTAGCCTTTTGGCTTTAGATAATTCACTCACCTATTCATTTATCCTCAAAACTTAATTCTTAACATGTGCCAGACATAATACTAGGTCCAGCAGATGCAAAGATAAATAAAGCACAAATAATTCCTGTCTTCTAGGAGTTCACATATAATCTGGAACTGATGGTAGCACTATATAAAAATTACAGTGACAAATAAAAGTACAAAAGATGAAATGTCATTCTACAGTGTTGTAACTGTAGATACATTAATTTTCAAAGTTAATTTCCTGATAAAATTTCATTTACTTTCCAAGAAATTTGTGTCTGCTCTGAGATGTGCAATTACAGGAAAGCCTGCGTTAATTTAGAGGAGGGATAGAGCTCTCCTTTGCACGATTATAAGAAGGATTCTTAAATTACCTTGAAAATCCATTATTTTCAACTAATTGAGTAGAACCAGTTTCCACATAAACATTTACTATAGCATACAAGGCACTAGTAGTATTAGTACTTGCTATAAGAAACTAAATGCAATTGAGGGTTAAAAACACTGAATGTTTTTTAAAAAATTCTCAAATAAGGCTTTAAAACTTTAAGTTATTCTACACTAGCAATGCTAACTACTAGAAATACAGTGTATCTTAACATATTTCTTTGATTCATTTGATGGAAACATCTTTCACCCAATGAATAGAGAATATTTTCTTAAATGGCTAGATATACTGAATTACACCTACAAAACAGAAACATTTGAGCAGTAGCCAATGTTGGAGAATTGGTTCATTTGAGACCATGCCATTATTTTTCTTCCATATTTATGCTATGAAAAGTACATTTTAGAAGGTATCCATCTTTGAAAAATCAATAAATTTTTTATTCTATATTCTGCACCAGAGCATTAAAAATATATTCGATAGGCTTTATAAATTGGACTAAATACTGTCCAAAAGGAACAGAACACAAAACTCTCTCATGTAAATACTGAATTGAGAGAGAAAATAATTTTCTTTGGAAAGCCATTCTTAGGTCTGAGCATGCACTTATCAGTGGCCAGCTGTTCTATTGTTTTTCTAAGACATACTGCAAACAGGAACTGTTTTTATGCTCCATTTAGAATGGTCATCCCAAATGGTTGGAGAGCTTCATGTTTCTCATGTTTCCTAGCAACATGGGTCCCTGGAGAATAGTACCGGCCAAGATCATGATGTCATTCCCACTGTGGCCATGAGTATTCAAGGGCTAAATTGTTTCTTGTCTTGTTTAAGTACATATTGTGTAAACTATTGAATATATCGCCTATGTTTAATGTTACAGAACTATATCAAGTATTTAGAGCAAATTAAGAAAATTTACCTCGTTTACTAATTTATAGAATTCTTTTCTATAGTATGTCAATTCAGTGCAGTTTTGATTCAACTTTTAAGGCAGCTAAGTTAAAAAATGCAATTCTAAGCTTTTTAGAGAATGGTTTCTATTACCTGTTAATGGAAGAAACTTTCTGTGTACATTACATTTGGTTAGCTTTAAGTTACAGGAGATTTTAACCACAAACTTTTACCCTATCGTATATAATAATTTTAGTTCATTTTGTGGTAAAAGTTTTGTATGAAAACAATAAATAGCTTCTAATGGGCTGTAGAAACATGCTTCCTGTGGGGCTGCACCAGTGATCTCTGCTTGTTGGAACTGTGGCTTAGTCAGGACTGTATCCTGTTTCAACCCTTCTAATGGAAAGCGGTTTGTGTAATGAATTTATGTTTTACAAATTTCTTCTCTCAAAGGAAGTTTATGTATATTTCATTGCAACACCCTTACAACATTCTGGTGATGTAAGTGGCAAAAGTTGCTTTCCACAACTTAATAATGAGGAAACATGTTTGTTGAAGGTAAGTGATTTAACAGAAGTCATTCAGAGGTGCAGATTTGACTTTCTTACTTACATATCCTTGACACTCACTCAGACCATGTTCTTCATATAGTCCCAGAGTTTCTGGCGATTTAAATTCTGCAAGTCAATGTTCAATAAAAATGATGTGCTGAAGAGATTGAATTTTCTGTACGTTTGATAGTGCAATGTTTTGGAGGTAATCAACATTTTTCTAAAGCTTTATGTGTAAGTGACCCTTGTTAAACATGACTTTCCTTTTTGTTTGTGTCTACTTGATCATTGAGACCATTATCTGATTTTTTTTTTTTTTGTCAGTGACAGAGAAAAAACATCATAGTAGATGGGTTGAGTAGGATAATTCTTATCTAAAGAAAAATTCTTAATTGCACAGATTTCTGCAATATTGGTAGGAAAAGATAAAGCAGTTCACGGACAGCTAGTAACTCTTTGTGGTTGAAGCAAATAACCTGAACTCTGAGTGGTACCTGACAGAGAGACTGGAAGAGTTCTACACTGATAGGAAGAAAATGTCTCAGCAAACATGATCTGTTTCTGGTTTTCTAGAAGAGGGTACCATGTCTCAAAGATAGAAATAGAAGATAAAAGAGAACGAAAATCTGTGCCAAGACCAGGACCAAGTCAATTCTTTAACCTTTCATGACTGAGGCTTTCTTCAAGGAAGGAAAGATTGGAAATTAATACCAATTATAGACTATACAACAATAATTTACTTCAGGTTTATTAAAGCAAATATATTGTGAAATTTAAGATATTAAAGGATCTTGCTATAAATATCAGTTCTTTGTTGTTTTTTCCAAAAACCCTGAATTATTGCACTAAAAAACACTTGCATAGTCAAAACCAGTAGATCAGGCAATAAAGCTGCATGGCACTTTCGCAAGCACTAGCTCGGTATTAGCCCTTCATGAAAGGAACCATTTCGTGAGAAATTTCTGTTAGACTTAATATATGTGTACTCTTTTTAGAGGGAGCTTTGGCCTAGTTACTGAAAGTTCCCTTTAATAATTTCTCTCTCATTTTAAAAGATTTCATTATAACGAATAACTGAGTGATTACTATTTTGAAACTATCTGAATATTACAAATGTGTCAGTGTGATTAAATTTGGTCTATTATATTCCAGGACCTAAAATAACTTTTGACTTTTTTCCTCACTGTTATTTAAAATGGATCTCCATACTGACCAGGTACTGTTTGATGAAACATGAAGTCTTCGTAACACTGTTCAACAAGACATTATGAAGCACCAACACATTTAAGCCTTTATCCTAAGAGCTTGGGTGAAGTGCTAAGATTATGAAGCAATTTGAATAACTTTATCCAGATACATGCAGTTCTGATTTGATTATTTTTGAACAAAACTGTCAACCAGTTCACTCAAACAACCAAGTAGTTCAACCTTATAAGCAGGATCTCTCTCTCTCTCTCTCTCTCATTTTTAAATGAATTAACTAGTTAGCTGACGGAATTGACAGGTTATTTTCAAGAAAGTAAAGTGGGTCTTGTGTATAAGCACATCCTCAACTGTCAGAACTTTAATTCTGATTAACTCAATTGAAACAGATTATATAGAGGCGTAGACAATTTTTCCTTTTCTTTTATGTTACCTCCTTCTATCAGCTGTTGCTTTTCTCCTTATTTGAATAGAGGCTTTTGGCTTTCAGGTGGCCTAGAACTCATTACCTGACTTTACAGACTGCATCTTAGGCAACTTATGGCTGGTGAGTGCTATACCAAAAATATAGAGTGACAAATGAAAGACATGGAAGTTATATTATGATTTCAGAAACATACAGATGAAATTCTCTGAGGTACATTTGAATTTAAGGGCCTTAAAAAATACACATTTGTTATGGTTTTATTTTTGTATTCTCATGTGATATTTTGCGCTTTCTTTTTTCCCTCTCTCTCTCCTTTTTTAGTTTGTGTTCCACGATACCTATTTCAGTTTTGTCTCTTCTTTTTACCCCAATAAGTCAGGACAAATTGAATATGACCTTCAATTCGTAAGTTTTAGTCTGTGTATCTCACTGTAATTTTCTAGAGGTCATCTTAGCCTTTGTGCTACAGACTTTTGCTTTGCAAAAAATGAAATAGAAAAACATAAACAAAAATAGCCTCCTCAAAATTTGTTTCCTCAAGGCATAATTTACAGTATAATAAAAATTAAGAAATGCAAGAAAACTTAGTAAAATCTCAAATAATTCTCTTCTCGGTCCTAGTGAGGAATTATAACCATAGTTTGCTCTCTTTTTCAGGAAGCAAAAGGCCAACATCAGCATCACTATGGAAATTTAGAGAGGAAATATACTAATCTATAAGTTCTACGGTTTGCCAAAATATTTATTATAAGGCACAAAATTATTTGGTTTAGGGCATAATACGTAGATTCGCTAAAATAACACATAGTGGCCATTTGGTAAACATTCTTAATTATCTTGTTTTGAAAATAAGAGTCGGGCAGCCCCTGTTGGCCTGTTGTTTTCCTTGCCCAGGAGATACACCTTGGCAGACTTGGTGCAGTTAATCAGGAGTTTTGCTCAGACCTTTTTGTCCTTTCTTCTGGGAGATAATTCACACCCCATCTCTCCACAGTGCTTACCAATGCAGTAAGGCTTACCAGGTACAATCAGGTAGGGAGATTTAGCTGTGTCATGCTGTCTGAGAACATCTGTTCCCACCAGAGAGCCCAGGAGAAGCAACAAGCCATTGACCTGCTTTTCATCCTTCCTCAGACTGGGCCTTAGGGAGCTTAAAATCCTCCTCTGTCAATGACCAAGACCCCACTGGCTTCGGCCTTCCCATCCTCCTCTCAGTATAATGTAGTTCCGTCTAAACTGGTTTGTGGATTCCACAGATAGGAGAAAACCCAGAGAAAAGACTGGAAGTTATAGCTGAAAGGAGCCAAGCAGAAGAAGAAAGTTTTCAAAAATCCAGCATTCATCATCCCACCTCACAAAAATCTGGGTAGAGGAATGTGGATAAAATCTAAGGATGAAGAAATTGTAGCAGAGGATTTAGTACAACAGAAACAAACAGTAAGATAACAACAAGTAACTTTAAGCAGAGCAAAATAGGGCAAAATAGGGCTGAGACAAAATTAATAAGAATAACAAAGAAGTTTCACAGTAGGGAAATAAAATGTTTTCCTAAAAGTTTTCCATGATAGTTACATCACAGTGTTAGTAGCACATCAATTGTGAACACACTCAAAACAGTAAAAAAAAAAAAAAAAAAAATGGAATTTACAGGTGAAACTCAAATAGAATTAATGACTTACTCAAGAATTGGGTATTTTGTATTTATACCACATTTAAAAATACAAAGTTATATTAATTAGGAATGACTAAGTTATGAGACAAAAACACAAATCAAATGAGCTAAAGAAAACAAAAACAAAGGGATTCACTTCCACACAATCCTAGGATTGAAGACATGCTTCAGGTGTAAAAAATTTAAGTGATCTCATCAGAATTTTATCTCTGTTTCCCTTTCTGCTTCTATCTGTGTGGTGGTGTCATTCAGGAGATAGTTTCTTTTCATATGGCATGGAAGATGATTGGTGTTAGCTCAAATTCATATACACTTATCTTAGAACCTTAGTAGAAAAAGTCAACATCTCTAGATTAGCCTCGGTGAAGATTCTTATTGCTCTTGCATGAGTTATGGGACCAGCCCTTGGCCAATTACTGTGCCAAGAGATGAGGTACAGCCTGGGTCCTGCAGCCACCCCAGAGTTGGGAAGGAGTTCTAGACACTATGTGGAACAGTCCAAACAGCACACATGAGAGAAAACTTATTGCTGTTACCACAGAAGGGAGAAGAAATACTAGTCAGGGGAACCAGAAAAAGTTCCCTCTGTAGTGATATTTTTAATTGAGGGTGGCAGAAAACATCATTTGTGAGCATTGGTTAAAAAAAAGGCAAGTGAAACCACTTTACTGGCAAAGTATCATAGAAATATGCTTTATAATTACAGGCAAAATAGAAAGAGGGTATGGCCAACTTATCAGAATTAACACTCTTCATGTTCA